>APFE030368279.1:23356-52139 GCA_000404065.3 Pinus taeda
CGCCGCAGGAGGCGCCGCAGGAGGCGCCGCAGGAGGCGCCGCAGGAGACGCCAGAGAAGGTGTTCTGGGTTTTTTTCTGTTATTGTGGATCTGGTTATCTGGGTGACTTACTGGTACTTGATGATCATTTGATATTTATGGATCCAGTTTGAAAATTTATGAAAAGTGGTCCTTGAAAGAAAAGAAGTAGGGGATTGTAGCTCCCTTCCAGGAGAGACTGGAAAACGAGAGAGAGTTGTAGCTCTCTGCAGGTTGCAGCCTGCATACTGGTAAAGGACTGCACCAGTACAAGACCATTGTAAAAGGAGTCTCTAATTTGAAAGAAGATAGAGACATATTGCAGCAGGTGGTTTTCACCCACATTGGGTTTCCACCTTATATCTGGTGTTCTTTGATGTGACTGTCTGATTTTCTTGTTCATGCTCATTTATGGTATTGGTATGCAAAAATAATTCAAAGTATAAATAAGAAAGATTTGGTAAAAGAATTAGATAATACTGATTCACCCCCCCTCTCAGTATTATTGTCAACAATCTTTACATGCTTCATTTACATTTTTAGGTTCGATGGAGGATAGTAATGCTAGATAGCTTGAGGTCCCTGTAATAGTTCTTCTTGTCTATACACTAGCCTCCCTTTCACCTAAAATTTGAGTTCCTGGATGATTTTTTTGAACATACCTAGATGAAGTATTTTCTTCTACCATTATATCTTCTTTTGGTGCTTAATTGGTTTCTTCTTCACTATAATTTTGATTTGATATGATAAAGTAATCCCCATCTTCCTCATTGTAAAAATCTTCAATTGAATTTATTGGTTTTGGATTTCTGCATGTTTCATCAACTACAACATCAATGCTTTCAACTATTTTCCCAAGTATTTTATTATAATATTTGTATCCTTTAATTCTAGAAGAATAACCAAGAAGAATCCCTTCATTTGCTCTGGGTTCAAACTTACCAAGTTTTTCATCAGTCCTTTTAATAAAACATTTTATTCCAAAAACATTAAAGTATTTTATAGTAGGAGTCTTACCATACCAAAGTTCATGTGGAGTTTGAGTGCTATTTACCTGAACATTTACTTTGTTGAGAATAGTCATGGCAGCGAATGCAGCTTCACCCAAGAAGGTTGTAGGAGTTTCAAATTCATCTAGCATGGATCGAGCCATTTGTTAAACTGTTTTGTTCATCCTTTCTACTACACCATTTTGCTGAGGTGTTCTTGTAGTGGAGAATTCCCTTTTTTAGTGTGTAGAGTAGTAACAGACTGCAGTTTCCGTTTAGGGGAGAAGTGTACCTAGTAGCAACCTTGGTCTGCGTGTGGATGAGTTGAATTCACATTAGACTTTATATGTTGTTTTGAAGGTGTCTCTCCTTCAATAGTACTTCATCTCAGTAGATCCTTTTGGTTTGCACATTTAGTAGTTGCATGCAGCCTTGGGATACATGCTGTCGATTATAGTTTTCCTATGAGGGTGTAGCATCGATGAAAGAAGTGCATCGATTTTTGGAATCTTGTGGTTGTTGTCTATAAGCATGCTTGCTCAGTGTTTCCCAAACTTAGACAGAGCCATATTTAGTATTCTTTTATAGTTTGACTTAGAGGCTCACTTTTCTTAATTTATGTGTTTTTATTAGTTTTGTTTTATGCACAAATTTATCTTTAAGAAAAGTGCATAGTAGAGAAGGGTTCTATATTTCGAGGAGGGGACACACTTATACGTAGGTTGTACTCTATTCTAGGAAGATTTTTCCATGTAGGTTAGGTGCTTTATCCGAGAATCCCAAGAGTGGCGCTATTGTAGCAATAAGAAATTCGTTTATTTTGAGTTCTTCATTAGTGCATTGATAGTATTTTGTTTATTCCATGCAATACGTCAATGGTGTATGATCAAATTAGAGTTAATGTTTTTATAATATTTTGACTTACCCTCATTTAGAGGGAAGCTAGAGCATGTGTCAAGATTGCATGTCACAATTGTATCATGCAGAGTTTACGTGGCATGGGTTTTGTGGATCTAAGCAGCCAAATACCTGTTGGAATTCAAGAGGCAACAATACTACAAAGTGGGAATGAGGTTTCACAGTTAACCTGCCTTTCACATTATGGTTGGAGTTGGTTTGTTGGCAAGATGCTGGATACCCCAACTTCCTTTTTATGACTGAGTGCAAGATTGAATCCTTCGACATATTCCTCGCTCAATTATCATTAAACGATGGGTTTTCTCAGAAGTGATTCACATCTATAAACTTTACCATAGCTGTTATTGAGTCTTTGGATGTGGTTATCTTTACAAGGCAGAAACGTATAAGAAGATGAGAAATAATATGCCTGAATAATTTCAAGTTATCTTCCTGCAAATAAGGTGTTTCCTTCCATAAACCTGAGGACTCACTTTGCTTATTTCTAGTGAACAAGTTTGGAACTTTTCATGAATTGTGAGATAATTCCAACCCCATAACTATCAATTTCTTATTTAAAGTTATACCCACTAGATTAGAACATGCACAAGGAGAATTCCATTCCCGTTTCAAAATAACTTGCAATCAAATTATACCATGCTATTTAATATTTTATGTATTTCTTTGCATCCTTGGCCTGTGAAATAAAGACAATAGGTTACCTTGCATTTGAAATGATCTATGTAGCTCACCTTTTGGTTTTTCAATTATGAAAGTTGTTATCTATATTAATGAGATCATCTACAACCGAGGCCACAATGATAATATCTGTTAGAGTTTTATCCGTGTTGCACTAAAGGTGTTTTTTTCAGCAACACTACAATACATTTCACTTTCCATTCAATCGAGAAGTGTCCCCAGTACCAACCTTGGTCTGTGTGAAAATGGGTTGAATTCATAGTAGACTTTATTTGTTTTTGTGAAGGTGTTTCTCCTTCAATATTACTCCATCTTAATAGATCCTTTCAATCTACACCTTCAGCAAATGCATACAACCTCAGAGTACATGTTACAAATCCCAATTTTGTGCTGAGGGTATAGAAACGATGAAAGAAGTGCATCAATTTTCAGAATCTTATGGTTTTCGTATGCAAGCATGCTTGTATAATGTTTCCAAAACTTGTAGAGAACCATATTTAGTATACTTTTATAGTTTGACTTAGATGCTCACTTTTCCTAATTTAGGTGTTTTTCTTATTACTATTTTATGCACAGATATATCTTTAAGAAAAGTGCACAGTAGAGAAGGGTTCTATATTTTGAGTAGAGGACACTCTTCTAGGTAGGAGGTACTCTATTATAGGGAGCTTCTGTCATGCATGCTAGGTGCTTTATCCTAGATAGAGTTCCAAGTCCCTGTCTCCTTGACAAAGTGCCTACCAGACAAGACACCTGTGGATAGAGTTCCATGTCCTAAATTTTCGAAAAACCCACCTGAGCCTATCTATCTAGCCTAAAATCCTTTGCATTTCTATCATCTCTTGGCCATGATTTCATAGAGAGATCCCTCTCTGGTTTGGTAGGGTTAGTTACCAAACTAAAATCTTGGTCTGTGGTTACCTCCGTCAATCTTCTCATCAGTCTAGGACATTGTGGAGGATAACAGAGGGCATGAAAACTAGGGAGTGCCAAGGTGTTCTAGCAAATGTAAGGTTCCCAAGTCATGGAAAAATGTAATGCTAGTTGTGAGGCCATGATTTCCAAGGTGTGTTAGGGGATGATAGGGCATGCTAACATGTTCTAGTAGTATGAAGGCATGTCAAACAAGGTAAGATGTGCCAAGTGCTAAGGCATGCCAAGATGTACAAGGGTTCCAAGTCCCTACCTCTTCTTCTTCCATATGCTATCCACTTATGACATTTCCTTTGCAATATTTGGTGCATTTGTTAGTTATAGTTCATTTATAGGTTATAAATGTCTTCAGAGTTTCACTTCTAATTGAGTGTTCACATGAACATATTCATTTTCGTATAAATAACTATTTTTCCCTCCACTCACTTTTCATAACTTCAATAACCATTATGTAGGGACCTGTAGCTTCCATGTTGCTTTGCTTGTTTAGTAAAATATTGCAGAGACTTTAATATATTGAAAGTTTTAAAATTTAAAATTTATGAAGTTTCAAGGTCTAATTTTTAAAAGTATAATTCATTAAAGTGTGCTAGCTCAATGGAAGAGCACATGTTTTATAAGGAGGAGGTTGGTGGTTTGATTACATCATGCCCTGAGATTCGTATGGAATGGCGAAAATTATTTTTTGGTGAAGAAGGCTCGTTTGACCATCACCAATGAGCTTTGGTCACATTTTTTGCCCCTCACCAAAAATATGAAATGGTGACAGTCAACGAACGCCACTATATATACACATCAATATTGACAACCCTCAAAGGTCTGTAACCATAAATCGTTGTTGTTGATATGAAATGGTGATGGCGATTGTTTGTCTTTATAGTCGTTATTCGTGACAGACCTTGAATGTCACTACAACACCTATACTTCTCGCAATGCGGCTTTTGGTGACAATCAACAAATGCCACCATATATATGCACCATTAATCATGGCCATTAAATATCCATTACAATAAATCATTTTTGTCCATATGAAATGATGACGGTCATTATCTGTCATTATAATCAATATTCATGACGGACCTTGAATATCACCATAATACCTATACTTTTGGTGATGTTCAATTTTTGGTGACCGAGACTATGGTCCATCACTGTTGCTCATATGCAATGGTGATGGTCGTTATTTGTCATTATAAATCATTATTGCTGGCGAACTTTCAATGTCACTACGACACCTATACTTTTGGCGATGCCGCCTTTGGTGATGTTCAGTTTTTGGTGATGGATACTATGGTCTGTCATCATTGCTCATATGAAATGGTGACAGTCGCTATCCATCATTATAAATCATAATTGCTGACGGACTTTGTATGCCACTACAACAACTATACTTTTGGTGATGCCACCTTTGTTGACGTTCAGTTTTTGGTGACGAATGCTCTTTTGACCATCACCAATGAGCTTATGGTGACATTTTTCACCGCTCACCAATGTCCCTTTTTCTTGTAGTGACATGTGTGTTTTCAATGTGTTTTTATAGAACTTGCAAGTTTTTTTCCAAATTAACATTGATAAAATTTTTCTTGCAACTAGGATTTATAGACACAATAATCTTTTCCTTCTAAATACATCCATGAACATGTAATAAGGAGATACCATCAGAGAATAACCTCTTAAGTGTCTTATTCTCCTATTTTCTAGCATGAGACCATTTGTCTAAAAGGACTTTTTCAAATTCTTCATGAGGAAGGCTTAACAACTTCTTTTTGTCTAGTGATCTCCACCATATGGAAACCTCATCTCTAAAACTAAGCCATGTTAAAGATTTCCAATATTTCTAAATTTTTTACTTTACCACTTTTATGAATTATTGAATAGAAGGGCCATCATATTTTCCTGTAAAAAACATCTTGGTAGAACTCAAATAGAGTGAGAGTTTTTAAAACAAAATCACTTTAGTGAAAATTTAAAATGGGCATAACTTGTTCAATATAGCTCAGAATCCTCAGAATAACTTGTTTTTGGAAATGAAATTACCATTTTGCATCTTCTTGTATGATATAGATGTTGATATGGGCCTTTGGAAACTTATATCTGCACTGCAACTGTACAGTCATCACAAAATGTTTTGAAAAAATAGTTGGTTTCAAATCAACGATATCTCCCTCATCTGGACTCTGATTTGACCGATTTTTTTTTTAAAATTGGGTGGATTTTCAAGAGGATCTGAGATCTGCAATTAGATTCTAAGCATTTCCCAAAATAATTGTAAAAATGTACTAGAGAGCTGCCATCTATGAATTTTTGTCATATTTTGTTTTGCAAAACAATTGATTTTAAATCAGTGAATTCTCCCTCATACGAACTCTGATTTGCCCATTTTTTTTTTTTTAAATTTGGGTATTGTTTTGTAAATAATCCATATATTCTATTTTATTTTTTACCAAAATTTTCATATCTGATCTGAAAACTTGGTGCTAAAAGAAGTCTTGCAAAAATGAAAAAAACTTCTTCCCCTCCTCGCCCAAGAAAGTGCTCTGATACCACTTGTAATAGATATGACCTGAAAATATATAGCAATGAAAAATATACCCAATACTACAATCAAACCCAAGATCCAATACAAAATCAAAATAGAGAAACTTCAGATGTGAAGTCTCTAGCTTTTATATAGGCTTCAGACATACAATACCATGGGTCATTACCATGGGTATCTCAATACCATATATCTAATACAATGGGATTATCACATTATTCCTAACTAATTGTGTTCCCTTACATGATTCAAGTTAACCACTTTATTTATTAACTATGGCCCATCACATTACTAAATTATTCCCTTGGGTACCTCCCCTATACCCCATAACATCCCCTAGGTATACTACATATTGTTGAAGAATCTAGGGCAAATAATTGTAGTGTGATTCTTCATTACTTCATAACAATTTGTGGAGTCTTTTTAATTTTTATTGTTAGCTTAATATTATTCTTCTTATTATTAATTCATGTGTTTATACTTCATCAAACTTCTATCAAAACATAAGAACAAGAACACAATATGTTGGATCTCTGTAAGGGCTAAAACCTCTCTTCTCTTGAGAGGAAAGCCCTTTAGTAAGTTTCTCATAGTGAAGCTTCTTATTGATTAATTCCAAACCCTAGACCCCTCACTAGGATATCCTTCAAGCACAAGTGAAGTCCTTCCTTTGTTCTACACTTTGTTCCCAACACACAGACTTCCTCCTTTAGACATGTTGCTTCCCAACACTTCGTCCTCCTTGTTCGATCTTTGTCTAGAGATAGTTCTTTCTCATGTGAGATTCTTGATGGGATATGATTCCTCTTTACTTAGAGATGATATTCAATCACAAAGACACCCTTCCCTTGATCCAATGAGGTTCTTCTTGAGATAGGTTTGCAAACTGGTGTAACTGAACAACAACCCTAGTTTAGTTATGTGTAGTAGGAACCCTAGAGAATGAAGGCTCTTTTTTCTTTGTTATAGATAGAGACTCCCTCACTAGACTTTGGAGGCTTTGTAGACTTGATATTTCACCCAAACGATGATAATTCATGAATTGATCTCTAGCTCCTGTGATTCCATAGATTTTCCTTATTGTTCCTCGTACATGTGACTCTTTCTAGCCCTAGAAACAATCCCTTCACTTCGATCTACTTCCTTCTTTCTTCGCTTATCTTTGGGACCATTAAACTTGCTTTTCACCTTCACTTTCTTGGCTTCTACTTTCACTAATTTTAGATCTTTATTCATTGACGTTGAGAGGGAGTGGACAATCTCTATATATAGAAGGCTTTCACTCCTTTAGGGCGATTTGAGGCCGACTAACTATCCTTAGGCTGACTAACTATTTCTTCATTAGTTTCTTTGTTTTTCTTCTTGAGGAGGAAGTTGCTGCATGGAGAGGACTTGTACTTGTCTTGGCGGTATTCCTTTGACCTTTATACTATTTTATACATAGTGTAACATGCCCTTAAGGTCTTCAATATTTTATTTTGACTATTTGACTCACCTATAACACTTTAACTTGTGCTAGACCTATTTCAATAAGCAAGAAACTCATTGACATATATTATAGAAATAATATTTCTTTTCATGAATAGATATAAATATCAAAAGTACATTTATGAAGACTCAACCTAGTTATATTTCCTTCAATACTCCCTCTTAACTAGGGAGGTATTCATACAACAGTATAAGGCGTTTGGCTATTATCAATCTTTAAAAATTCACATAAGAGAAATGGGATTTGCAATCCACCAATTATAGCATCATATCCATTAGCATTGTCATAGTGCAAGGCCTTGACTAACATCTACAACTCTTCAAGAGAGCATGAACTGCAATGTTGGTGAGACCAATAATTTATAAACACCTTCATCATTGTCTCTCAAAGTACATACCCACTTAGGTTTTCTCTGAGTATGACCTTCTAGGACCATTCTTAACTTGGGTTCTGAGCCCTCAAAGAATATCGGTCCTCTTGCCTACTCTTGCCTTGGATGCCCTACATATCCTCAAAGAGTATCAGATGTCAGATGATTACCCAATCCTCCCATTCTCTCTTCCCAAGTGAAGACAAGAATGTTGTTTCTAACTTGTGGCTACATTTCCATTCATGGCCTTCATATATACTTATGGTTGTTAGTCCCGGTCTAGTGCATCACCCATAAGATGGAAAAACATAAATGTCACTCCTTTGTAATCAACGGTGATCCAAAACTCCATCTTGATCAGAGACTTGTTAGTGATCCCTCGTAACTAGGGACTCTTTCATTCATTGCCAGCTTCTTCTTCATGGGTCCTTTAGTTGCTTGATCTCCTTTCTTACTTGATGTCATGAAATATTTGTTCGAAGCTCTTCTAGGTAGGGCACCATCCATTGATCACTTTCATTCCAGGTCTTTTATGTCATTTATTCCTTCGTGATAAGTGTTTTCTTGCCATACATCATGTTTTCTTGTCATTTGCCTACTCCTTCCTTACGTGTCCATGCTTCATAATACTCTTCTCTTGGATGCTTCATTGTACTTGCTTGTTTAGAAACTTTTACCTAGTAGCCAATCATGACTTCATCCTGATATTGCTTCAACATTGCTTTTTCTTTTGCTGGATGGCTTCTTCATCATGACATCTTCATAGAGTAGAATAAGTTATCTACATCTTTTATATCTCCAAGGCCTTCATAGATGTCAAGTTTCCTTCCCTTGTTAGAGTGATCATGCCTTCTTTCGAGAGATATCTTCAATAGTTCTTCGTTAGATAGTGATTGTTTGTGATCATGGTATTCTTCACATGCTTGATCTCTTTCTTCATTTTCTTCTTCTTGGATAGATTGGTCAACCACATTATGCTCCTAATGAGAGCACTTCTTCATAGCTTGCTTCCTAGACTAGTCAAAATTTCTTCTTGCTTCTTGGTCAAAAATATTATACTCCTTATGTGAGAATATCCTTTTTTTGACCTTCATTGCATTGTAGTACATTCCTTTGAGAATTTCCTTGGTGAAAGAGATTCTTTATTACTTTATCAGGTTATAGAGCTATTTCCATGACTCAATAATATCCAAATGATAACATGACTAAAATTTAAGCATACATACCTCATATTGATTCTCCTCTAATCATCTTAGATTCATTTCGTTGTCCTTGGTGTGGCCCTTCTTGCTTAATCTTAGCTTGCCTTCATATCATCCTTTTCTCGAATCCCATGAATGGGATTCCCATTGAGACATCTGCTTTGGTTTATGAACCTTATTTTGAAGATTCCATCATAGGATCTTAAAGACCCTTGCCTTGCAAATGTTTCTTTTCTTTTGATGATGGAGGTCTTATAAGATTTTTTTTCATGATCAATTTTCTTTCATAGTGGATGAGGTCCTATTCTAGGTATGCTCCTTCTACATGAATATCTTGAGCTATTTTCATCATGCTTCTATATTCTAGAAGATATAATCTAACCATGCATTTTTATTCTCATTTATAAATGCTCTACATTTTTATTCTCATTTATAAATGCTCTTTCTACATGAGTATCTAGAACTCTATGTACTTCATGTTTCTAGATTCTAGAAGATGCTTCTAGCTATGAAACTGTGTTTTATTCCTACATGCTCCTATCCTACTCAAGAACTTGAAAGAATATTTGAAGTAAAGAGTTTTACCTAGTCATAGTAGAGATCAAAAGGATCTTCCTTATTTTTGTTCTTTTCTTCTTATTTCACTTCTTGATTCATGTGAGCTTCTTCCCTCTTTATTTTGTTGTTGTTGTCCTTCTTAACCTTAAGACAATTCCTTTTGTAGTGTCCATATTCTTGGCATACAAAACATTGGATTTTGACATGTCTTTGTTGTTGGATTTTCCAAAGTTTCCCTTTCTCTTGGCCATGGTAGCAAATAATTGCTCCTTTGATCCCACAGATTACTTTTCTTTAAGTTTGGTTTCCTCTGTCCTGCATAGATACCACATCCCACTGAGTGTGGTTGCTTCCTTCTTGGCATATATGCTAGATACCCAATCCTCAAGTATAGCTTTGAGTACTACAATTTTGATTTCTCTGTCAAACATGACTTCCCCAAGCTCTTGAAGTTAATCTCGCATTTCAAATATTACTTCTCTGGTTGTGGATACCGAGAATCAATATACTAGCTTATCATAAATGTCTTTTGATGTTTCAAATTTGGAGATATAAGGAATGAGAGTCTTTGATTGATATTATTATAATAATTTATGTTGTTGTCTCATCTTTATTATACTTATCTAAGGCTTGATTTTATTCCTTAGAAGGGATAGTGATATTCCCTTTGCTATGTTATAGAAGTTCATTCTCCTTGAGAAGTAGATTAGTCATCTTCTTCCATGCAAGAAGTGATTGGTACCTATCAATTTGTTGCTTTCCTTGCAAAAAGACATTGATGTATATTCAGAAGGGGAAATGTACTTAATAGATTTTGAGATGTAATGGATTTTCTTCCTCCTTGAAGACTTGATGGATTTCCTTCCATGGACATTGATGTTCTTCAAGTTTTCTTCCCCAAGTGGACTTTCTTGATAATGAAATTTTCTTGATGACCTGTAGCTTGATGTAGGTCCTGCTTCGATATGATCTTGTTTGTAGGTGCCTTTATGTAAGTCTCTTCTTCTTGATATGTAGACTTCCTTGATGAATGATGGATTGTATAACTTCTTGTCCTTGAAGTGATTGAGACTTCTAGGCTTGATGCTTCAACATTGTAGATGTCCTTCCTTGATAAGTGTTACTGCGTTTCCCTTTCCTTGATGTGTCAGCTTAGCTCTGATACCCTGTTGAAGAATCCAGGGCAAATAAGTGTAGAGTGATTCTTTGTTATTTGATAACAATTTGTGGAGTCTTTTTAGTTTTTCTTGTTACTTTATATTATTCTTCTTATTATTAATGCATGTATGTGTAATTCATCAAATTGTTATCAAAAAATAAGAATAAGAACACAAGATGTTGGCTCTCTCCGAGGGCCAAAACCTCTTTTCTCTTGAGAGGAAAACCATTTAGTAAGTTTCTCTTATTGAAGCTTCTTATTGATTAATGCCAAAACCTAGACCCCTGACTAGGATATCCTCCAAGCATAAGTCAAGTCTTTCCTCTATTATGCACTTTGTTCCTGACACATATACATCCTCTTTTCAGCACTTAGTCTCTCTTATTTGATATTTTTCTAGAGATAGTTCTTGTTTATGTCAGCTTATTGATGTGATATGACTCCTCTTTACTTTGAGATGATATTTACTCATGAGGACACCATTCCCTTGATCTAACGAGGCTCTTCTTGAGATAGGTCCACAAATTGGTGTAGCTAAACAAAAACCCTAGTTTAGTTATGTGTAGTAGGAACCCTAGAGAATAAGGGATCTTTTTCCTTTGGTAGATAGAGACTCCTTCACTAGAATTGGGAGGCTTTGTAGATTTCATATTTCACCCAAAAAATGATAATTCATGAAATTCTCTATAGTTTTTGTTATGACACAAATTTGCCTTGTTTTTCCTCACACTTGTGATTGTTTCTATTGCTAGAAATAATCCCTTACACTTTGATCCTCTTCCTTCTTTCTTCGCTTATCTTGGGAACCCTTAGATTCGTCTTTCACCTTCACTTTATCAGCTTCTACCTTCACTGATTTCATAGATTTATTGATTTGCATTGAGAGGGAGTGGACAACCTCTATATATAGAGTATTGTCCCTCCTTTAGGCCAACTTGAGGCCGACTAGCTGTTCTTAGGATGAATTGACTATTTCTTCATTATTTTATTTTCTTTTCTTCTTGAGGAGGACATTGCTGCATGGAGAGGGCTTGTACTTGTCTTGGAGGTATTCCTTTTACCTTTATACTATTTTATACATAGTGTAACATGCCCTTAAGGTCTTCAATATTTTTGTTTGACTATTTGACTCACCTATAGCACTTTAACTTGTGCTAGACCTATTTCAAGGAGCAAGAAAATCATTAACATGTATTATAAAAACAATATTTCTTTTCTTGAATAAATACAACTATCAAAAGTACATTTATGAAGACCGAACCTAGTTACATTTCCTTACACGTACCTCCTTTTGTACCCCATAATAACCCCCTAGGTATACTACAAACAACTCCCCATCTCCTTGCCATACCTCCATGCCAAGAAAGTAATGCATCAGCCCCATGTCCTTCATTTCAAACTCTATTGAAATTTCATCCTTGCAAGACTTGATCAATTGATCATCTCCTATCAGTATGAGACCATCAACATAAGGTACAATGATCAACATTTTACCTTCCATCACTATGTGGTATAGTTTCGCATCTGCTTCACTCTGCATGAAGCCCAACCCAGTGAAGTAGCTATCTATCATGGTGTACCAAGCATGAGGTGCTTGCTTCAGCCGATGCAACACTCTCTTTAGCTGGAACACATGTGACTCACGGTCAAAACCTTCAGGCTGCGCTATGTACACCTCTTCCTCAATCATGCTATTCAGGAAGGTTGTCTTCATATTCATCTGATGTGTCTTCCAACCCATCTATGATGATAGTTCCAATATATATTTTATCGAAGAGTACCTTTCAACAAGAGAAAAGGTATCATCATAGTCAATCCCCTCTACCTGTGAAATGGCACAGATAGAAAATCTAGCCTTATGCTTCTCCACACTACCATCCACAGCTTGCTTTACCTTGTAAAGCCAAGGAGAACTCACCATTAAATTCTCCTGCGGTCTCGGTACCACGTCCCAAACACTATTACGAACTGTGGAGTCATACTCCTCCACCATGACATCAACCCAAAATGGCTATTGCACTGGTTCCTTAAAGGAAGATGGATTTGTCACAACACATTCGCCATTAAGAGACATGTATCGAGTGTACCTCTTAGGTGACCTCCTCTACCTGTCCTGAAAGTGGGTGCTCCCACATTCTCCCATGCATCATCCAACAATCTGTCAGCCTCTATGGTGTGTTTTCTTCCCTCTCTTGAATACTATGCCTTGTTGGAAATACTGAGAGGTGGGTGAATCAATATTTCTTTTCAATTGTTACTTTTACTAGTTAGATCACTTATATTTAGAAGACAAAAATGAACAATAGAAGCAAACGCTTTTATTAATATAATGTCTATAATGAATCAAGTACAATATGGGTAGGGCTCCAACCCTTGATGAAGACACCCAAGCTCCAACTTGGGATGTGCCAAGCACCTACTTGGACTTTAGTGAGGCTTTGACCTTTAGGGCTTCGACCCTATCTTATCCAAGGCACCAACCTTGCATTTAGGAGAACCAACTCCAAGGATACCAATACTCAATCTTCCAAGCTCCAACCTATATTTGCCAAGCACCGACTTGGACTTCTAAGCCCCCAACCTTGTCAATTTTGAGGCACCAACCTCAAGGGCTCCAACCCTATATCTAGTTTAGGCTTTGACCTTGTTTCTTGAGGATTCTAATCCTCTACGGCTCCAACCCTATTCTCCAAGGCACCAACCTTGTCTTTTTGAGGCTCCAAGCTCTTGGGCTCCAAACCTTGCTTACCTTCATCACAATATATTTAGTTGTACTTCACGGCTCCCAATTTCTTCTTCACCAAGCCCTATCAATCATCAGTAATCCCTTCACTTAATCATCATGTCATATCATTAATGATAACCTTGTCTCATAGAAGATGTCACCACTACTCTTGATTATAACCAAGCAAATATCTTTCTAAGTCACCTCATGATGACCTTAGTGATGCATCATGGTCTTCAATGTTATGTTCAAGATTAATTTACCAAAATGTCTTTAATAGTGACTCCAAGGTTAGTCAAGGCAACTCAACAAGAAGGCTCCAATCTAAGATTTTCTTTAAGATCACTTGACAATGATTGTATTCCTTCAATAATGTTCTTCATTGTACATGTTAAAAAACACGGTGTTTGACTGTACAATGTAGGTCTCCAACATTAGTCATCAGTGGAGCTATATCTTAGAGTATTAATAATGCAATCAAGGAGCTTACTAATCTCTTGTACACCAACAATACACCATAGTCTTGTTATACCACAAGGAGATCACCAACTTTGTGCCATTGTCTACACCTTAATTGAAGGTCCTAATAATACCTCTGAATGACTGTTTGAGCCTCTGTATACACCTTTTTTCAAGCTATTGTACTATCACAGTCTGAGATAAAAAATAATCCAAGCCTCTATGTATGCTACTGCACAGGTTAGAGTCCAAAATTTTAGGACTAAAGTTACGTTCTGAAGATTTAGGTTGTTATCCACTATTCCATAGATCTAAGACTTAGTCTGAGCTCTTTATAGGTGGCTTTTCAAATCCAAGCACGTGTCTCCAAATTGCATGCTTTATTTCCAACACAAAGCCTTCAAAAATATTGTACACTAGGCTCCACAGATATGCATCCTAAAAGTGGATTTGACTCCTCAAATGAGTGTACATGGGACTTCAACAAAATGCATTTATCGAGTCCCCTTTACAACATTAAAGTGGCTACAAAACACTCTATCCAAACCCTCCTTAACATAGCACTTCAACACTCATTTTCAGATTAGAAGGCTCTGCGTAATGCTGCAATCTGACTTCTATTCAGGTTCTATCCTCCTCACTGTGTTTTCACCATTCTGAAATATTTTTCCCAAGATGTTTTAACCCAACAAAAATATTTTTATCCCAAAACAGTGAACTTCCTTACCTCCTCGACTTCCTAATGTTCTTTCCTCTTCTGTGTTTTATCTTTGAAAATTTTCATCAAAATTGATGGCAAAGAATTAGCTCTAAAACATTATAAATAGTGGTTTTCATAAAGAAAAATGAAAGGCCACATCTTTGTTTGGAGGTAGACTTGTGTAGGCTTCTCAGGTCATCTCCATGTCCATATTTAATAATGTAACTTCAAAAATTCATAACTTTCAAACTTCTTGGAGTTTCGGGCTATGTAATAGCTCGTTGGAATGGAAAAATTATGCTTTTCAAGATGGTGAAGGTCATGGTGAGATTCTTCCTCTAAGGAGGTGAAAAATAATTTTTAATATGACTAGTCATTATTTAGTGCAAAAATATAGGACAACAACATTTTTCATGGATGGGCTTCTCATGGATGAGCTTACTTTTGTTTGGTTTCTTCATCAAGGCTCCTAGGCTTATAAATGTCATCATGTCCTCAAGATAGTGACGTGTAATCAATCATATGCAGCATGTAGTCTTTCATCATCATCGTATAGTATTCCATTGTCAAGGTCATTAGAGGTAAGGACATCTAAGGTTATGGCTTCATAAGATCATCAAGACCATCAAAGGTAAGGAAATTCATTGCATAGGTCATTAAGAGCTCCTAGATCATCAAGGTACACTTGGCACTTCTTCATTAGTGACTTGGAATCTTCATTAATCACATCGTAGCATCTCAAGGATATTTTTGATCCCGGCTACTGCCATATTGACATCAATGACGACCTAGATTAACAATCTCCCCCTTTGTCATTGATGGCAATATTCTTGCCCTTTCAAATATTTTATCCCCCTTTGACATCAATGGAAAACAGGATGTCCAAGAACTCCCTCTATTGAGCTACTTCTTTTCTTCATGAATAGTAGTTCTTCATAGGTACATTATTCCCTTTGTCAAGGTGCTCTTCTTTTTGGCAATGCGGTCCATGATATGTTTGTGTTTCTTCATGTGGTGAATCAACTTCCCCTGCCTGCACAACCTCCTCTGGCTTAGGAAAGATTACCTGCTTAGTTGATCAAGTGGACTTCCAAGGCTCCAACCTTGTCAATTATGAGGCACCAACCTCAAGGGCTCCAACCCTATATCTAGTTCAGGCTCCAACCTGGTTTCTTGAGGACTCTAATCCTCTAGGGCTCCAAACCTATCCTCCAAGGCACCAACCTTGTCATTTCGAGGCTCCAACCTCTTGGGCTCCAACCCTTTCTTTACTTCATAAGGATATATTTAGTTGTACTTCACGGCTCCCAATTTCTTCTTCACCGAGCGCTGTCAATCATCAATAATCCCTTCACTTAATCATCACGTCATATCATCAATGACAACCTTATCTCATAGAAGGTGTCACCACTGCTCTTCATTATACCCAAGCAAAGATCTCTCCAAGTCACCTCATGATGACCTTAGTGATGCATCATGGTCTTCAATGTTATCTTCAAGATTACTTTACCAAAATGTCTTCAATAGTGACTCCAAGGTTAGTCAAGGCAACTCAACAAGAAGGATCCAATCTGAGATCACCCCACAACGATTGTATTCCTTCAATAAGATTATTCATTGTACATGTTCAAAAACACGGTGGTTGACTATACACTGTAGGTATCCAACATTAGTTGATAGTGCAGCTATATATTAGAGTATTAATGCTACAATCAATGAGGTTACTAATCTGCTGTAAACTAGCAATACACCATAGTCTTGTTATACCACAGGGAGATCACCAACTTCATGCCATTGTCTTACCCTTATCTAAACCATTGTCTGCACCTTAATTCACGGTCCTAATAATACCTTTGTTCGATTGTCTGAGCCTATGTATACACCTTTGTTGAAGCTACTGTACTATCATAGTGAGAGATAAAAAGTGATCCAAGCCTCTGTGTATGCTGCTGCAGAGGTCAAAGTACAAAATTTTAGGAGTAAAGGCACTTTCTGAATTTTAAGGTTGTTGTCCACTATTCCATAGATCCAAGACTTAGCTTGAGCTCATTATAGGTTGCTTTTCAAATCCAAGCAGGTGTCTCCAAATTGCATGCCTTAGTTCCAGCACACAACCATAAAAAATATTGTGCATTAGGCTCCATAGATTTGCATCCTAACAGTGGATTTGACTCTTCAAATGACTATACATTGGACTTCAACAAATTGCCTTTACCAAGTCCTCTTTACACCATTAAAGTGGCTACAAAACATTCTATACAAACCCTCCTTAACATATCACTTCAACACTCAATTTCAAATTAGAAGGCTCCACGTAATGTTTTAATCCAACTTTTGTTCAGGTTCTAGCCTCCTGATTGTGTTTTGACCATGCTAAAATATTGTTCCCAAGATATTTTAACCCAACAAAAATATTTTTAGTTGAAAACAGTGAGGTTACTTGCCTCCTTAGCCTCCTAAATTGTTTTGTTCTCTTTTGTGTTTTATCTTTGAAATTTTTCACCGAAATTGATGGCAAAACAATGAGCTCTGAAACCTTATAAATAGTGGTTTTCGTACGAAAAAATGAAATGACACGTCCTTGTTTGGAGGTTGACTTTTGTATGCTGCTGAGGTTGGCTCCATGTCAAGATTTGATAATTTAACTTCAAAAATTTATAACTTTCAAACTTCTTGGAGTTTCGAGATGTGCAATAGCTCATTAGAAAGGAAAAATTATTCTCTTCAAGATGGTGAAGGTCTCATGGTGAGATTCAGCCTCTAAGGAGGTTGTTAGGTTCCTATACCAATAGGTTTCATCTTTCATGATTGATAGTGGAAGGGCTAAATATGTTCATCATTACAGGCTGCAAAGGTTCCATATTTTGTGTACATACTAGGAAAATTAAAAAATGAAAAGAGGGTATGCCTTAAAAGAATAATCAAAAGGCAAGAAAATAAATTGGTCAAAGGAATAGTGAAAATGAACCCCAAACTAAAGACCAGGAAAGTGGCCAGTTAAAATGCCACTACTATCTTTTGGCAGTGTCACAGTCTACAAATACTGCTGCTAATCATACTTGATGGATGGCCCAACAGTGTAATCTGGACCATGCCATGTTTAAATTTCTTTTTGCATAATAGAGGATGGTTCGTGTCCAAACAGCTCAAGCTTAGCAGATGACTAGCTAGGTAGAGAAATGAAGGATGCCAACTGCTTAATCTAGGTCCTTGGAAGAAATAAGGGTAGATTTAGATAGGAGGGCAGTCAAAAGAAAAATAGAACAATCAGGGTTTGCTAATTCAGGTGCACCCAATTCAAGTGAAGTAAAAAATGTTAGGATTGTTAGGATGGGTAAGTAGTGTAAGGTTGCAAAAGTGAAGGGGCCATCACCAGTTGGATTATCAAGAGAAGGACTCATCCCATTCAGGGTATTGGCACCATGGTAGAAGTTTGATGACATAACAATGGAAGCATGTCTAATTTCCCCCTTTTCCCCAAACATCATTTATTAACATTCCCCAAGGACCTTGGGATCTGCTCAAGTGTCCTGTTTCACTTCATTCCATGACAAAGTACCAGGTTAAACTATGAAGTTCATTTAAGGAAAAGAAGCCACATTTCTTGTGTAAAAATCCTTACTCTCAATACCACTCATCTTCTATTCCTAAGTTTTACCTCTTAAAGCTTAGCATTTGCCCCTACATATTCACCTCACAATGTCATATTAACAACAAATGTATTATTTAGCTCCCTAAGCATTCCCCTTCCCTAATTCTACAAAGATCTATATGAAAATCCCAAAAACAAATTTATGTAAATACCCCCCCCCCTAGAAATATAGCTATATAGTCATGATTTGGGGAATATTAATCCATCAGGGGCTAATATTAACCCTCCACCACCCTAAACTATGGGTTTTAATCAAAAACTTCGGTTAAAAATTAAAAACCCATGGTCTCCGCCCTCACAACCTTTTCATTACCCCTCCGCGCTAATACATTTGTTATAATGTTTTTTAAATAAAACATATGAACGGGCGCATGCAATTAACCTTAGCATAACCCTAAGTCTAAGCCCACCACGCGGGCGAATTATTTAACTTATTATTTTAATCGGGCAGGTCCACGTAGCCATAAGCCACTGTCACATCACTTCTGCCACCAACCGTTCGATCGTCGGCCCCACAGATCTAATGGTGGGCGGTCAATCTCACTTGTGAATGGGCGGAGGTTTAGCGTCCGGGGGATTGGCGGTTTCACTGTCGTACCCCCACCATGCGTCAACCGCTCGGGTTGTTCGGAGCCCCCCCCTCTTACCGCTTACCACTCAAGGGTGCTCCGGGGAAACCACAAACCGCCTGCCCCCTCTCGGTGACGTCATACCCACGTCACCATGACGTCAGCACCCTCGTCTGCCACTGCTGCTGCACGTCGCCTCCACGTCGTCCATCCGCCCGCATGCCCTGCCACTGTGTCACCACCACGTGGCCACCCACGTAAGCCGCCACGTCACCCTACCGTACCCGGACCCACCAATGACGTCATGCTGACGTCATCGCTGAAAAGCGCCAAAAGTCCCAAATTTGCATAAAATGTCGCGAAATGACCGTTTTGTGTCATTTTCATTGGTCGTTTTGGGAGCGTTCTGCATGCGAATACGTCGTTTTGCTGCCTAAATCGAGAATTTTGTCACCCAAGCTACTGCCACCCTCAAAGTCGACTCAAATTGCTCGCCATTATTCCAGCTTGACACCTTCGGCACTGTAAAACCAGGTATTTGCCACAGTCGACCTATTTCACCCATGTTTGTGCCATTTTTCTCCTAATTTCCTGTAAAAAGTCTCTGCAAATCTCCTCACAATTGAATTATCCGCTAAAAACTACCTAAAAACTCGGTTAAGTCCCTACACCACAAAGCTCTGCAAACCCGTGCCCTTCTGCAAAATTCATCGTTAAAAAATAATTTTAAAAGCCGAGCTGCCAGCGAAAGCTCATATAGCTACATACTGATCCCTTTTATCAGAATTCCCTCTGCAAAATCCCAGCTACTTAGCTCAAAACACTCGGGTTTTTTCCACAGAGTGCCCATAGTTCATCAACCCTGTGAAAAGTCTTCTTAAACTCTCAGAACTGCTCACTCCCAAACACAATTCAGTGGGCAGTCTTCAGCCTTTTCACTAATCCTAAGATCAAGTAATTATCCAGTAAATTTCAAACATGTCCACTCCATCAACGCTAGATGTTGCTCCTATTAATCCACCTAGCAAGGAGCTTGAAGCTATGCCTCTAGTGGACAATGATTTCCTTATTGCAGATTTTGTGGCATAGAGGAACCACTTGCAGACCTTCTGCCAGCTAAGGAACAGTCACTTGGACAACAGTGACATGTATGGCATCTGCGAGTCAAATCTGCCTATCTATTTTTTACCTTCTGTAAATATCTTTCTTGAAGTCATTCACCTCTGTGTTGAGAATTATGACAAAAAACTCAGAGCTGTTAAGTCTCCATCTGGGAGCGTACTCTTTTACATTACTCCTGATTCCATTAATTAGATGCTCAACTTCAAGAAAACCCAGCTGCTCTACCCTTTTTCCATAAAGTACTTGCTGGATGAGGGCTCCAAGCTCCCTAGCATTGAGATTGATGCAGTTGCCAAAACTTTCATGAGAGCAGACTGCCAACCTACTGGGCCAACTCCTTTCCCATATGCAAATTTCAATGAGGTAGGCAAGATTCTTGTGGACATGATATCCTTTGTTCTGGGTTTCTCCACAAATGAACATGTTGATGAAACTGTGTTGGTCTTGTTATCTGCATATAGCCTTGGGAAGCCCCCTGCTATAAAATACAACTATGCCAAGTTTATTGCCGACAAGATACATGACCAACTGCTAAGGCTGGACAGGGAAGCAATATTCAAATATTCATCATACATCTATCACCTTTTCATGTACTATCAGACAGATTGCTTCCAATGCCCTATCAAGAAGCTGGATTCACAGGGTGAGAGGAGGTTTGTCACCTTCTGGTTTGCAGTTTTCCATCAAGTCCAGAACTCTCCCTATTCCTACTATGAATTCGTTGACCAATTTGTCTATCGAGTCACATGCCTCTTGAAAAGAACTCCTCCTGCCAGATTGTCAAAGGATATGCAGAAAATCTTACAGCTGTCCAGGAATTAAAAAATAGGTGATTGGTATTTATAACAAAATCACACACTCATCAGGATCTATGGTTGTGAGCTCTGTCCTTACAGGCTCCCAAGATATGTGCCTATGAGATTTTTTGCCTTGGAATACTATATGAAACTCATCAATTCCGACCTTACACACTTTCATAGTGCCAAGAAGAAAGCCAATCTCAAATTCAGAGACCACCTAGGCCCCTTCATCATGAATAAGAAAGATGGTTGGCAAGAAGCTGATCAAATACTGGGGCAACATCTTAAACTTAAAAGGAGTTTCTGGTGGGTCCCTTATGACCCTGAAGGCTTTATCAATGCTAGAAGAGTCAAGTATAGGCTGTTAGCCTATAAAAATTGTCCATATCCAAAAATTGAACACTTTGCCAACCAAGATGAATGGGTGCCTGGTACATTAGTAGAGGAATTTACTCTGGAAGAGACAATGGAGCAGACTGTGAAAGATTTAGAGAAAACTCTTGACTTGGATTCTTGTCAGCAGGTCACATTCAAGCAACCAGTCCAAGTCGGAGAAGGCACATCCACTACTGCAGCTGCATAGACCACCCATCAGGCATCTACAACAACAACAACCACAACAAAAGGGAAAGAAGTGATCGATGTACAACAGGAGACACAGGCAGGGCATCCCAACACTTCAAAAGATCAAAGTCAAGGGCAAGCCCCCCCACAACAAACTGAAACATTGCAAATTCCAGCTTTGCAAACTCCTCTCAATGAGGAGAGAGGCAGGAAACGAGATAGAGAGGAGCCCACACCTCCAAGTGGGTCAACACAGCAACCGGAGGCCAAGAGGCCAAGAATTGACCCTCAGACCGAAGAAGAACACATCAGTGAAGAAAGAACAGAAAGCCAAAGCAGAGAAAGAGAATCCAGCCAGCAGACTGCCACTAGTTCATTCCAGTAGGAACAAGCCATGCAGCAAAGTACAGAGATGTCCTCCTCAAGGCAGCAGGGCAAGAAACCAGCTGGAATCAAAGGAAATTTTATGGAGATCAAGGTCCAAAATGAACTCTTGAGAGCTCAACTGTATGATCAATTCTGAAAGACAACACCCTCCAAGCAGCAGAGATTGATGGCAGCATATCACATCAAGGAGGATAAGATGATCTTTACTCATCTTAAGCCTAAAGTTCCAAAGCTCGGATCATCTGAAGACTACACCAAAACAAGTCTAGAGGTCCTCTCCAAGGACATACACCCCATGGATCAAATAGAACTGCATAAACAGACAGGGGAAATGGTGTATGCCACACTTGCAGACGGGGCCATGTTGGCCCATCAATTAAAAGAATCACTAAAGAATACAAATACACAGCTAGATTTGGAAAGGATGTCTTCCACTGCTAAGGACAACAACATAAAAACTTTGGAAGACATAATCATTGATCTAGGACATGATCCTAAGGATCCAAAGGGTATTAAGGCCCTTATGAAGAAAAAGGCGGATGACATTGCTGCACTAAGAAAGCAAGCAAAGCTGCCTCCAACCATTCACCCTCAAACAGTAGAACTTGCACAGGAAAAGTAAGTTGATGAGACCATGGATCTGCTTCTAAAGATGAATTAGAGAATATTACAGATGGAAGCAGAATTGGAAAAGGCATTGCAGGACAAGCAAGGGGAGTCAACCTCCCAACCCCCTCAAACTTTTACAACTCTTGGCCATGCTCCTCCTACACAAGCAGCAACAGCCCCTCCTGCCATTCCAGCACCTACCATAGCCACATCAGCAACAGAAGCAACAACAACAACAACATTAGCAGCAGAATCAAGCATGAGCATGGAGGACTTAATGAAAGCTGTCAAGGAACTTGAGGTTCAGGTGACAGAAATTAATGAAGCCAAAGAGAGACTGGCCAAGCTAGAGGCCAGCTATGATAAGTCCAAAATGAAAGTGGCAGAGAAGCAGAGAGAGATAAAGGCCTTGGAAACCAAAGCGAAAGCTTTGGAAAAAGAATTTCTTCTAGGCAAAACTCTAGCCGAAATCAAGAAGATCATATGGGCCAAAATTGGCCAATCAATCCACGACCAATGGAGGTCAATCCAAGCAATACATGAGCAAATTGAACTAATAGGCATAGCTCATGTTGAAATACAAAAGGCCAGAACAGCACTGCGAATCATGCCTGAGCAGGCCAATAAAATGATACATTTCCTCAATACTCACACTAAGGAGGAATTGGCAGCACTGGAAATAAATAGCAGAACAGACACTATCCTAACAGCCAAAAAAGTGTTGAATTTAAGAAATTTCACTCAAACTCTAGAAAGGAAATGTCAGGATATGAAGGCAGAAATAGATGAATTCAGGGAAAATATAACAACATTGCAAGATAAAGGATTTCCTAGCCTAGTGACTGGTACTAGACAACTGCTGTCATATGATCAATACATCACAAGGATAAACAATTATGTTGAAAATCAGATCACAACATCCACCAGCTCCTCAGAAGAAGCAGGGCCTCCCTTTGGGCAGTCTCGGTATGACAAATTAGAGAATTTATTTTTTATTGAGCATGGGATTAATCATCTGTTTGAAGTGCCTCCAAATTTCTACAGATATACTGAAGCAAATGAAACGCTCATAAAAATAAGGAGACATCAGCTACCTCTAGCTCATTAGTGGAAGACAATGCTGGAAGTACTGCCCAGGTGATCCGAGTATATTATTCTTTTTTTGTAAAAATTCAGATCTCAGTCACAGTACAGGTTAGTGGAGAATCAAGCATGCAGATATCACAGGAAGCATCCGTACAGTGACTCATCAAAGCACTCAGACAACAGGCTCAATAAACGTAGATTTAAAGACACAGCTACAACCAACTTTGTTGATCCAAAAAGTCAAAATTTGTCTGACAGAAAGACAACTGCCATATCAACATTAATTGCTATAGTTACTTCTTTCATTTACTTTTTTTAAGAGATTTGGTGGTGTAATTTATTGCACAATAACTCACTATCGAGATACTTTGTATCATATTTTTGTATATATATCCCCTCATAGAACGTATTGAGGGTCTGTTGTAGTGAAACTCTCTCAGAAGAGCTGCATTGTATTTCTCAGAATTTTTGCTAATACAAATTGCTGGTGGAGTTCCTGGTTCCTACACTGTCTGAAGGTGGAAATGAAGGACTGTGTTATGTTGCAGAATTCCTGTGTCATTTAATGGAACAATAAGTTATTCTGAACCATGTTCTTGTCTTTTTGTGTGTGAAAAAATTCACATATGTTTCATGATCATAGCAAATAGGGAAAACGAATAGCTTAGGATTTGTTTGAATACACCCTATGCTCAATCCCTGTTTCTAAATATGTTTTCTTCTGGATTAGCCATGGATATGAATTCTTAATTTCTCATATTTAAACTAATTCTCTCACTATGAATATCGTTTAGGAATTCTTAATTGCTCTTAAACAATACTTTCATTTTTTCCTTTGTTAGCACGGTGGAAGATTCTTAATTGCCTTTCACTTACTAATTCCATAACTTCATTACTTGATCTTAAAAAATTGTTCCACAGATGCCCATCTGGCTTTGCAGCAATACTCTTTCTTCATAAACATACTTCAGCAGCACACAATCATGAACTCCATTGCCCAATGGCCCAAACTGTTTTGTAATTCATTCCTCAGCTCTGTTTGAATTCACCAACCAACCAAATTGAAAACAAAATTAGTACACCATAACTAGCCTAAAATCACCCACCAACAAAGCTAAATTATAAAGAGAGAGCCCTCTCTGGTTACAGGTAGGCTAGGACCTGTAGCTAAAAGATTGGTTAGTGGTTACCTCGACCGTATTCCCTTTGGTAAGCAGGGAACAACCTGAGTGATAACATCATTGGCGACTTCGCTGGGGAATATTTCAAATTGCCACTTGAAAGGAAACAAGCTTCCTCTTTTTTTCAGATAAGTCTTCTGGGAAGTACCTCTGAAAGCTGTGACTGTATGTTTCTCATAAAGCATCAAGAAAATAAACTCTGAAGCTGGCTCCAAAGAACAAAACTCGTTACACTAGGTAAGACCCTGAACCTAATCCCCCAGTTGTCTTTGAAAACCCCAATTTAATTCCCAAGATCTTGAAGAAGCTAGAGCAGCAAGGAGAGCTCTCAGATTCAGGTGCTGAACCAGTTTAGCAAAGCTATATTCCTACCCCTTCCAAAGTATCATTTTATCCTCACATAACCCCCACTTATCCTAGTTCTTCATCCACTTCCCAAACTAGCTTCCCCACTCCTCCATCCACAACACACCTTACTCCTGTTATCCCTGTTGTTCCAACTGTTCCACTCCTTCTTGCTTTCCCTTTTATCTCTGCAAATATGGCTAACAGGTATGCCCCTTTACACCTACCTGCAAATCCAGGGGCTATGCCTGAAGATTATCAAAGCAAGATCACCTACTTTGATGGTACTAGTTCTTATACAGCCCAACAACACACCAAGAGAATGCAGGACTATTTTGAGAACTATGAAATAGATGATGAAGATGTAAGAATGAAAATTTATGTACAAAGTTTAACAGGGGATGTAAGGACCTGGTTTAGGTCCTTGGCTGCATAGTCTATACTCAATCCTGATGCGTTATACCTAATTTTTTTAAACAGATGGGAAACGAAGAAAGACTCGTTACACATACTAACAGAGTATGATAATTTAAAAAGGGGTCCACAAGAAACAATTCAAGATTACTGTGTTAGGTTCAACAATGTATACAACGCCATTCCTCAGAACCTAAGACCTCCACCTGATCTGGCCTTGATCAAATTCCCTGATGGTTTTGATTCAGATATGGCATATTAATTAAGAGAAAGAAAACCTCCAAGTCTGGCAGACATGCAGAATATAGCTGTCAGTGTGGAGGCAAACCTGGTTGCTAAGAGAACCAGAGCTAAAAATGAGAGAAGAACAACATTCAAAGAAGAACCCTCAACTTTTGACCAAAAGATAGATGCAATTATGAAAGGTATGGAGAGGTTGGGAGATAGAGTTGAGACCATGGAGAGAAAGTCCTCTTGGGAAGGGAAAACAAGCAACACTACTAGGAATCCCAATTTTAGGAAAAACCAAAACCCAAATGCTGGGAGGACTGGGCCTGATCAGAATATCAGACCTCCATTTCAAGAAAACTATGAAGAGGCCTCAACCTCTAGTGAACAAGTAGAAGATCCCCACATCAACCTAATGGGTTTGGACAGTGAACAACAAGTATTCTTAACACAAGATGATCAACAAGCCCAAGAATACAAACAATTTCAAACAAAATCTGGTGAGTCATTTGATTTCAGAGAAGGGTATGACGCAACAGTCTATGAAGTACACAAACAATACAAGCTAAGAAGTAGAACCATAGATGTGCCTAAAACTACCAAACAAACACACACTAAACTGCCCAAAAAATCTAGTGATAAATCTGGCTTAACAGAGTCCTCATATAAAAAACTCCAAAGGGAAGTCACGGTGGAAGATGTATCTGATATACAGTCTCTAGTAAATCCCTCATCTACACCATCTCTTCCAACAGAGCTCTTGGGCAGACCTCTAGAAAACAAACACAATTCAAGCATACCCCAAAACAGTGTACCTGACCATGACAAGGTCACCCAAAATTCAGCAGAGAAGGAAAAACTTGCTGCTCACAATATAAAAGTTCAGATGGAAAAGCCTTTCAATTTAGAAACAGAAATTGGCAAACTGAAAATAGCCATTCCTCTTTCTGAACTAGCCAAACATGAGGTCTTCAGACAACAAATCAATAGATCATTGCAAGTACCATAGAATAGGGATGCAATTAATATTCTGGATGATCATCCATAGCTAATTTTTGGCTCAGAAGTCAATGGAAAAATAGTGGATGGAGGTATCCATCCATTTTAGGTAAGCCTAAACATTCATGACAAAGTGCTACATAATGCCATGTTTGACTTAGGGGCCTCTCATAACCTAATGCCCAAATCAGTAATGGAAAAACTTGATCTAGACATCACCAGACCCTATAAAGACTTGTTTTCATTTGATTCCAGCCAGGTAAGATGTCTAGGCCTGATCAAAGACCTTTGTGTATCCCTAGTCCAATATCTAGCTAAAACAATTTTAATGGATGTGGTAGTAGCTGACATTCCACCCAAATATGGTATGCTTTTATCAAGATCATGGGGTGCCAAACTCCAATGATGTCTGCAACTAGACATGTCATATGCCACAATTTCAGTCTTTGGCCAGCCAAAGAGATTATGCCGAGAAACACTGATGAAATATGTGGTCAGCAGTCAGGAGAAGCCCCAAAACTTCCCAATCTACTCCATTCATTCAGACATGGACTCATTCATATTGTAAAATGCTGATATGTGTCCCAAAACTGAGGTCAATCTCCTAAAAACAACAAAAACCAGGCACATAAATGAACAGTCCACTGCTCAGGATCAAAAGATCACTGATGTGATCAACCCAACACAGTCTGTTAATATATCACAAGAATCACCAAAGCTAGACCAGCCCACTGAAAAAATATGTAAATCCATTGAAAGAAACATTGATCAAGAGATCTTGTTGTATTTAGAATTTGATGGGTTAGTAAACAAACTAGGAGCAGGGGCAGGGGTTTGGATACACAATACTCAAAATGACCACGCTCTAGGTCATGCATATATGCTTAACTTCAGATGTACAAACAACATGGCTGAATATGAAGCCCTTTTGCTAGGTATCAAACTGATTAGGAGTCTTGGTGTGACCAAAGTTTCCATTTTGGGTGATTCAGGTCTAATTATACAACAGATAAAGGGAACTTTTGTCACAAATGATCCCAGGCTAAGGTCTTATAGGATAGCAGTGACAAACTTGCTTAACAACTTCTTGGAATATCAGCTCACCAAAATACCTAGAAGCCACAATTTACATGGTCATAGTTTGGAAACTTTTGCAAGCACCTGTAAACTTCCTTTTGGGCCTAACCACCAGTTCACTGCTGAGATAAAACATAGGCCTTCTGTCCCAGATAATGTAGATAATTGGCAAGTATTTGAGAATGATACTCAGATAAATAATTTTTTGACCATGAAAGAAGAATTATCAAACTTAAACTTAGACACAAGCATTAGGGATTATCAACACCAAATTGAGGAACTTAAGACAAGTATATTAGCTGAAATAGCAAATCTGATATTACATCCTACAACCTTTGACTCTGCCAATTTACAGAAGCTAAAACTAGGAGATCTTGATGAAATTATTGAAGAAGAATCTGAAGTAATTCAACTAAAGGATAACTTCCTGCCCACAGGTCTTACTCCTTTAGAAGACATTTTTTATTCAAATGACATTCCTAAAAAACCAAAGATGCAACCCATCAATGCAGAAATTGAGGAGTGTAATATTGGGACCACTGAAAATCCCAAAATGATCAAGATTTCTAGAACCCTACCTCTTGATAAGAAATCAGAATATATTGAACTGTTCAAAGAGTTTCAAGATGTGTTTGCCTGGAGTTATGAGGACCTTAAATCCTATGATACTACAGTTATCCAACACACAATACCCCTAAAAGAAAACCAAAAACCCTTTAAACAAAAGTTGAGGAGAGTGAATCCAATACTTCTTCCCCTAATTGAAAAGGAAGTAAAACGAATGTATGAAGCTTGAATCATTGCACCTATAAGATTTTATGAATGGATTTCAAACCTTGTACCCACAAGAAAGAAAACTGGGGAGATAAGACTTTGTGTTGATCTGAGAAATTTGAACAAAGTCTCTCTCAAAGACCACTACCCTTGCCAAAAATGGATCACATCTTACAAAGGGTAGTGGGAGCTTCAAGGATCTCACTATTGGATGGCTTCTCAGGATTCAATCAAATTCTAGT
>APFE030368279.1:53364-64921 GCA_000404065.3 Pinus taeda
TATGTTTTGTATTATTAAACCTGCAAGCTCCTCCAGGGTTATCGAGAACCAAAAAGAGATTTTTGAAAATGAAAGCTTTAAAGTTTTGTATCATAGATAATGTATTATTTTGGAAAAATCATGAAGGTATCTTGCTTAACTGCCTAACTTTAGATGAAACTGATAAAGTCCTTAGAGAATTTCATGCAGGAGGCTGTGGAGGGCACTTATATTGGAAATCAACAGCTGATAAAATCCTGAGGGCTGGATTTTATTGGCCCTCCCTGTTTGCAGATTCAAAAAAGTTTGTGATGTCATGTCATAAATGTCAGATCTTTGAAGGAAAGAAAAAGTTGCTGCCTTTACCCCTCAAACCCATTTCAACTGAAAAACCATTTCAACAATGGGGTTTGGACTTCATTGGGGAAATTCACCCTTCATCCTCAGGCTAGCATAGATGGATTTTGACAGCCAAGACTACTTCACCAAATGGATAGAGGCCATACCTTGTAGACAAGAAAATGACTCAATTATCATACAATTCCTAGAAACCAATATCTTGTCTAGATTTGGCTGCCCAGAGAAGATCATAACAGACAATGCAACTGCCTTTAAATCCAAAAGAATGATCAGCTTCTGTCACAAATATCATATTACCCTAGGTCATTCAACAGCCTATTACCCTCAAGGAAATGGCCTAGCTGAGTCCTCCAATAAAAGCCTCATCAATATCATCAAAAAGGTCTTGGAGGAGAACAAAAAGTATTGGCATAAGAAACTGGTAAATGCACTATGGGCAGATAGATTGACCTCCAAAAGATCTATTGGTACTAGTCCATATGAATTGGTATATGTCCTGGAAGCTGTGTTCCCATCATCTCTTGGGGTCCCTGTGATCAAATTGCTACAGGAAATACAAGCTGAACCCAATGACATCCAGAGGAGGATCAATCAAACAATTCACTTGCAGCAAACAAGGGAAGAAGTGTATCATAGAAGCCAGGTTCTACAAGAGAAGATGAAAAAGATGTTTGACAAAAGAACAAAAGCTGAAGACTTTTTCATAGGAAACAAAGTATTGAAATGGGACTCTAGGAGGGAAGACAAAGGGAAACATGGAAAATTTTACTTTCTTTGGAAAGGACCATTTGTAATTCAAGTTGTGCAAGGCAATAACACCTTTTTTCTAAAGAGTCTGGATGGTTCAAATAATGAGGAAGGCCCTGTGAATGGGAGAATGCTCAAGCACTATTATGATCCATGAGCATAGTACAATCACATACTGTACATAAATATGTGTATTTTCAGCATTTTACTTTTTTACAGCAGATAGATAAAGGAACAAGTACAACAAATTTTGAAGGGAGATCAGCAAACTATATCAAAGGTGACATATATGATTGAAAATTTCCACAAACAAATTTGAGGAAGGTCTACAGAAAAGAGAACCAATGATAAGCAGTGATACAGGACAGCAAGACACAAAGTGGTCGTTCTTGTACAAATGAGGTCAAAGGACACTACATACAAGCTCATAGGGTTCAAATCAAAGGTGTCCATACTAAAAAGGATTCACTGCAGTAAGGATAGAAAAATAAAGTCATCTGAACTGCTGTTCTTGGCTTTCCTCCAGGAAAAGCCATCACCAAGTGGAGCCACTATTAGGTTCCTATACCAATAGGTTTCATCTTTCATGATTGACAGTGGAAGGGCTAAATATGTTCATCATTGCAGGCTGCAAAGGTTCCATATTTTGTGTACATACTAGGAAAATTAAAAATGAAAAGAGGGTATGCCTTAAAAGAATAATCAAAAGGCAAGAAAAACAATTGGTCAAAGGAATAGTGAAAATGAACCCCAAACTAAAGACCAGGAAAGTGGCCAGTTAAAATGCCACTACTATCTTTTGGCAGTGTCACAGTCTACAAATACTGCTGCTAATCATACTTGATGGATGGCCCAACAATCTAATCTGGACCATGCCATGTTTAAATTGCTTGTTGCAGAATAGAGGATGGTTCCTGTCCAAACAGCTCAAGCTTGGCAGATGACTAACTAGGTAGAGAAATGAAGGAGCCCAACTGCTTAATTTGGGTCCTTGGAAGAAATAAGGGTAGATTTAGATAGGAGGGCAGTCAAAAGAAAAAGAGAAAAATCAGGGTCTGCTAATTCAGGTGCACCCAATTCAAGTGAAGTAAAAAAATGTTAGGATTGTTAGGTTGGGTAAGTAGTGTAAGTTTGCATAAGTGAAGGGGCCATCACCAGTTGGCTTATCAAGAGAAGGACTCATCCCATTCAGGGTATTGGCACCATGGCAGAGGTTTGATGACATAACAATGGAAGCATGTCTAATTTCCCCCTTTTCCCAAAACATCATTTATTAACATTCCCTGTTATGTACCTAGGGGGGGTAATATGGGGTACCGAGGGAGGTACCCAAGGTAATAATGGGTATTGTATGTATGAGGCCTATATAGAGGCTAGAGACTCCACATGGAGAGATATGAAGATGAAGAGAAGTATTCTTGTATGAACAGGCATATGGCTTGTGGAGTGTTCTCCTTCCTTAAGGAGTGAATGTATGGTGTTGCCCTACCTTAAGGGTTTGATAATAAAGAAGCATTTCTATCTATTTCTAACTTATTTCTTGGGTTTATTTGCATTATCTTATATTTTCATATCAGATCTATAATATTCTTGGGTTAGATCTACAACATTCCCCAAGGACCTTGGGATCTTCTCAAGTGTCCTGTTTTACTTCATTCCATGACAAAGTACCAGGTTAAACTATGAAGTTCATTTAAGGAAAAGAAGCCACATCTCTTGTGTAAAAATCTTTACTCTCAATACCACTCATCTTCTATTCCTAAGTTTTACCTCTTAAAGCTTAGCATTTTCCCCTACATATTCACCTCACAATGTCATATTAACAACTATTGTATTATTTAGCTCCCTAGGCATTCCCCTTCCCTAATTCTACAAAGATCTATATGAAAATCCCAAAAAAACGTCTATGTAAATACCCTCCCCCTAGCAATATAGCTATATAGTCATGATTTGGGGAATATTAATCCATCAGGGGCTAATATTAACCCTCCACCACCCTAAACTATGGGTTTTAATAAAAAACTTTGGTTAAAAATTAAAAACCCATGGTCTCCGCCCTCGCAACCTTTTCATTACCCCTCCGCACTAATACATTTGTTTAATGTATTTTAAATAAAACATATGAACGGGCGCATACAATTAACCTTAGCCTAACCCTAAGTCTAAACCAACCACGTGCGCGATTTATTTAACTTATTATTTTAATTGGGCGGGTCCCTGTAGCCATAAGCCGCTGTCACATCACATCCGTCGCAAACCGTTCGATCGTTGGCTCCACAGATCTAACGGTGGGCGGTCAATCTCACCTGGGAATGGGTGGAGGTTTAGTGTCTGGGGGATTGGCGGTTTCACCGGCATACCCCCGCCACCCGTCAACCACCCGGGTTGTTCGGAGCCTTGCCCCTCTTACCGCTTACCACTCAAGGGTGCTCCGGGGAAACCACAAACCGCCTGCCCCCTCCCGGTGACGTCATACCCACGTCACCATGACGTCAGCACCCTCGTCCGCCACTACTGCTCCACGTTGCTTCCATGTCGTCCATCCGCCCACATGCCCTGCCATCGTGTCACCACCATGTGGCCACCCACGTCAGCCGCCACGTCACCCTGCCATAGCTGGACCCACCGATGATGTCATGCTGTCGTCATCGCCGAAAAGCGCCAAAAGTCCCAAATTTGCATAAAATGTCGCGAAATGACCCTTTTTTGTCATTTTCATTGGTCGTTTTGGGAGCATTGTGCATGCGAATACGTCGTTTTGCTGCCTAAATCGAGAATTTGCTCACCCAAGTTGCTGCCGCCCTCAAATTCGACTCAAATTGCTCGCCATTGTTCCAGCTTGACACCTTTGACACTGTAAAACCAGGTATTTTCCACAGTCGACCTATTTCACCCATGTTTGTGCCATTTTTCTCCTAATTTCCTGTAAAAAGTCTCTGCAAAGCTCCTCATAGTTGAATTATCCGCTAAAAACTACCTAAGAACTTGGTAAAGTCCCTACACCACAAAGCTTTGCAAACCCGTTCTCTTCTGCAAAATTCACTGTTAAAAAATAATTTTAAGAGCCGAGCTGCTGGCTAAAGCTCATATAGCTGCACACTGATCCCTTTTATCAGAATTCCCTCTGCAAAATCCCAGCTACTTAGCTCAAAACACTCTGGTTTTTTCCACAGAGTGCCCACAATTCATCAACCCTGTGAAAAGTCTTCTTAAACTCTCAGAATTGCTCACTCCCAAACACAAGTCAGTGGGCAGTCTTCAGCCTTTTCACTAATCCTAAGCTCAATTAATTATCCAGTAAAGTTAAAACATGTCCACTCCATCAGCTCTAGATGGTGCTCCTATTAATCCACCCAGCAAGGAGCTTGAAGCTATGCCTCTAGTGGACAATGATTTCCTCATTGCAGATTTTGTAGCAGAGAGGAACCACTTGCAGACCTTGTGCCAGCTAAGGAACAATCACTTGGACAACAGTGACATGTATGGCATCTGCGAGTCAAATCTGCCTATCTATTTTTTTCCTTCTATAAATATCTTTCCTGAAGTCATTCACCTCTATGCTGAGAATTATGACCAAAAACTCAGAGCTGTTAAGTCTCCATCTGGGAGCATAATATTTTACATTACTCCTGATTCCATTAATCAGATGCTCAACTTCAAGAAAACCCAGCTGCTCTACCCTTTTTCCATAAAGTACTTGCTGGATGAGGGCTCCAAGATCTCTAGCATTGAGATTGCTGCAGTTGGAAAAACTTTCATGAGAGTAGACTGCCAACCTACTGGGTCACCTCCTTTCCCATATGCAAATTTCAATGAGGTAGGAAAGCTGCTTGTGGACATGATATCCTCTGTGCTGGGTTTCTCCACAAATGAACATGTTGATGAAACTGTGTTGGTCTTGTTATCTGCATATAGCCTTGGGAAGCTCCCTGCTATAAAATACAACTATGCCAAGTTTATTTCCAACAAGATACATGACTAACTGCTAAGGCTAGACAGTGAAGCAATATTCAAATATTCATCATACATCTATCACCTGTTCATGTACTATCAGACAGATTGCTTCCATTGCCCTATCAAGAAGCTGGATTCATAGGGTGAGAGGAGGTCTGTCATCTTCTGGTCTTTAGTTTTCCATCAAGTCCAGAACTCTCCCTATTCCTACTGTGAATTCATTGACCAATTTGTCTATCGAGTCACATGCCTCTTGAAAAGAACTCCTCCTGCCAGATTGTCAAAGGATATGCAGAAAATCTTATAGCTATCCAGGAATTACAAAATAGGTGATTACTATTTATACCAAAATCACACAGTCATCAGGATCTATGGTTGTGAGCTCTGTCCTTACAGGCTCCCAAGATATGTGCCTATGAGATTGTTTGCCTTGGAATACTATAGGCAACTCATCAATTCCAACCTTACACACTTTCATAGTGCCAAGAAGAAAGCCAATCTCAAATTCAGAGACCACTTAGGCCCCTTCATCATGAACAAGAAAGATGGTTGGCAAGAAGCTGATCAAATATTGGGCCAATAGCTTAAACTTAAAAGGAGTTTTTGGTGGGTCCCTTATGACCCTGAAGGCTTTATCAGTGCTAGAAGAGTCAAGTATAGGCTGTTAGCCTATAAACATTGTCCATATCCACAAATTGAACACTTTGCCAACCAAGATGAATGGGTGCCTGGTACATTAGTAGAGGAATTTACTCAGGAAGAGACAATGGAGTAGACTGTGAAAGATTTAGAGAAAATTCTTGACTTGGATTCTTGTCAGCAGGTCACATTCAAGCAACCAGTCCAAGTCGGAGAAGGCACATCCACTACTGCAACTGCACAGACCACCCAGCAAGCATCTACAACAACAACAACCACAGCAAAAGGGAAAGAAGTGATGGATGTACAGCAGGAGACAAAGGCAGGGCAGCCCAGCACTTCAAAAGATCAAAGTCAAGGGCAAGCCCCCCCACAACAGACTGAAACATTGCAAATTCCAGTTTTGCAAACCCCTCTCAATGAGGAGAGAGGCAGGAAACGAGATAGAGAGGAGCCCACACCTCCAAGTGGGTCAACACAGCAACCGGAGGCCAAGAGGCCAAGAATTGACCCTCAGACCGAAGAAGAACACATCAGTGAAGAAAGAGCAGAAAGCCAAAGCAGAGAAAGAGAATCCAGCCAGCAGACTGCCACTAGTTCATTCCAGCAGGAACAAGCCATGCAGCAAAGTATAGAGGTGTCCTCCTCAAGGCAGCAGGGCAAGCAACCAGCTGGAATCAAAGGAAATTTTATGGATATCAAGGCCCAAAATGAACTCTTGAGAGTTCAACTGTATGATCAATTCTTAAAGACAACACCCTCCAAGCAGCAGAGATTGATGGCAGCATATGACATCAAGGAGGATAAGATGATTTTTATTCATCTTAAGCCTAAAGTTCCAAAGCCCAGATCATCTGCAGACTACACCAAAACAAGTCTAGAGGTCCTCTCCAAGGACATACACCCCGTGGATCAAATAGAACTGCACAAACAGACAGGGGAAATGGTGTATGCCACACTTGCAGACAGGGCCATGCTGGCCCATCAGTGAAAAGAATCACTAAAGAATACAAATACACAGATAGATTTGGAAAGGATGTCTTCCACTGCTAAGGACAACAGAATAAAAACTTTGGAAGACATAATCATTGATCTAGGACATGATCCTAAAGATCCAAAGGGTATTAAAGCCTTTATGAAGAAAAATGAGGATGACATTGCTGCACTAAGAAAGCAGGCAAAGCTGCCTCCAACCATTCACCCTCAAACAGCAGAACTTGCACAGGAAAAGCAAGTTGATGAGACCATGGATCTGCTTCTGAAGATGAATCAGAGAATATTACAGATGGAAGCAGAATTGGAAAAGGCATTACAGGACAAGCAAGGGGAGTAAACCTCCCAACCCCCTCAAACTTCTACAACTCTTGGCCCTGCTCCTCCTACACAAGCAGCAGCAGCCCCTCCTGCCATTCCAGCACCTACCACAGCCACATCAACAACAGAAGCCATAACAGCAACAACAGCAGCAGGAGAATCAAGCATGAACATGGAGGACTTAATGAAAGCTATCAAGGAACTTGAGGTTCAGGTGATAGAAATTAATGAAGCCAAAGAGAGACTGGCCAAGCTAGAGGCCAACTATGATAAGTCCAAAATGACAGTGGCAAAGAAGCAGAGAGAGATAAAGGCCTTGGAAACCAAAGTGAAAGATTTGGAAAAAGAATTGCTTCTAGGCAAAACTCTGGCAGAAATCAAGAAGATCATATGGGCCAAAATTGGTCAATCAATCCATGACCAATGGAGGTCAATACATGCAATACATGAGCAAATTGAACTAATAGGCATAGCTCATGTTGAAATACAGAAGGCCAGAACAGCACTGGGAATCATGCCTGAGCAGGCCAATAAAATGATACATTTCCTCAATACTCACACTAAGGAGGGATTGGCAGCACTGGATATAAATAGTAGAATTGACACTATCCTGTCAGCTAAAAAAGTGTTGACCTTAAGAATTTTCACACAAAATTTAGAAAGGAAATGTCAGGATATGAAGGCATAAATAGATGATTTCAGGGCAAAGATAATAGTATTGCAAGATAGAGGATTGCCTAGCCTAGTGACTGGTACTGGACAACTGCTGTCATATGATCAATACATCACAAGGATCAACAACTATGTTGAAAATCAGATTACAGCATCCACCAGCTCCACAGAAGAAGTAGGGCCTCCCTCTGGGCAGTCTCTGTATGACAAATTAGAGAATTTATTTTTTATTGAGCATGAGATTAATCATCTATTTGAAGTGCCTCCAAATTTCTACAGATATACTGAAGCAGATGAAACACTCATAAAAATAAAGAGACATCAGCTACCTCCAGCTGATTGGTGGCAGGCAATGCTGGAAGTACTTCCTAGGTGATTCGAGTATATTATTCATTTTTGCAAAAATTCAGATCTCAGTCACAGTACAGGTCAACAGAGAATCAAGCACGCAGATATCACAGGAAGCATCCGTACAGTGACTCATCAAAGCACTCAGACAACAGGCTCAATAAAAGCAGATTTAAAGACACAGCTACAGCTAACTTTGTGATCCAAAAAGTCAAAAATTGTCTGACAGAAAGACAGCTGCCATATCAACATTAATTGCTATAGTTATTTCTTTCATTCACTTTTTGTAAGAGAGTTGGTGGTGTAATTTATTGCACAATAACTCACTATCTAGATATTTTGTATCCTATTTTTGTATATATATCCCCTCATAGAACGTATTGAGGGTCGGTTGTAGTGAAACTCTCTCAAAAGAGCTGCATTGTATATCTCAGACTTTTTGTTAATACAAATTGCTGGTGGAGTTCCTGGTTCCTATACTGTCTGAAGGTGGAAATGAAGGATTGTGTTATGTTGCAGAATTCCTGTGTCATTTAATGGAACAATAAGTTATTCTGAACCATGTTATTGTCTTTCTGTGTATGCAAAAATTTACATATGTTTCATGATCATAGTAAATAGGGAAAAAGAATAGCTTAGGATTTGTTTGAATACACCCTATGCTCAATCCCTGTTTCTAAATATGTTTTCTTCTGGATTAGCCATGGATATGAATTCTTAATTGCTCATGTTTAAGCTAATTCTCTCACTGTGACTATTGTTTAGGAATTCTTAACTGCTCTTAAACAATACTTTCATTTCTCCCCTTGTTAGCATAGTGGAAGATTCTTAATTTCCTTTCACTCACTAATTCCATAACTTCATTACCTCATCTTAAAAAATTGTTCCATAGATGCCTATCTGGCTTTGCAGCAATACTCTTTCTTCAGAAACATACTTCAGTAGTACACAGTCATGAACTCCATTGCCCAATGGCCCAAACTGTTCTGTAATTCATTCCTCAGCTCTGTTTGAATTCACCAACCAACCAAGTTCAAAACAAAATCAGTACACCATAACTAGCCTAAAATCACCCACCAAAAAAGCTAAATTATAAAGAGAGAGCCCTCTCTGGTTACATGTAGGCTAGGACCTGTAACTAAAAGACTGGTTAGTGGTTACCTCGGCCGTATTCCCTTTAGGAAGCAGGGAACAACCTAAGTGATAACAACATGAACAACAACTTTTGAGATCTCCTCCAAGTGGTGGACAAACTTCAAAATGGATGGCTTAGTAGATTTTGTTTAGGCGGCTACAAGGGGAACCTGTTAGCCTGAAGCAATTCATTAACCAACAAAGGAACCAAGAAAGAAAGGCAAAGAAACTTAATGAAAACTGAATGCAAACAAGTGAACACAAAATTTGCGTGGTAAAACCTTGATAGGGTGTCAAGGAAACATCCATGGGAAAAGGGATTGGATTTTCTATTAGACCAACAATGATTCTCCTCTATTACATTAGTTTGGGCATTCATCAGATTTATAAGAGCCTCCTCCATTACATAACTGTTGTTTCGGTATAAAACTAACTTGGCAGTAACTAATACATTTTTTTACCCATATTTAACATAATTAGCTGTCAATTTCCAACAAACTCTACTTTGACAACAATTTTCCTAATCCCTTTCCCATGCCCATTCATCATCTCTTATACAAGCCAAGAGAAGCTTAACACCATCAAAAATTCTCTACTATAACTGGCTTCGTGAATATGTCTGCACAATTCTCCTGTGTATGGACCTTCTTGAGAGCTACTTTTTCGCCATCGATCACATGTCTCAGAAAATGATACCTTACATCAATGTGCTTGGTCTTGCTGTGATAAGCTGGATTTGTAGCCAAGTGAATAACACTCTGACTGTCACAGAGTACATTCACTTTCTCCTACGTCCTTCCAATCTCATCGAGTAGAACCTTTAACTAGATTGCTTCTTTACTGGCATCTGAAGCAACTATATATTCTGTGTTGGTAGTGGACAACGCAACTATTTCTTGAAGCTTTGACATCCAACTAATTGTTCCATTTGCAAGAGTAAAGACATAACTTGTAGTAGATCTCCTTTTTTCCAAATCACCTGGATAATCAACATCTACATATCCGCAGATTGATCCTTCACTACCATTAAAGATGATACAATGATCACTTGTGCCTCTTAGATATTGAAGCACCCATTTCACTACTCGCCAATGTTCTTCCCCTAGATTTTCCATGAACCTGCTGACAGCTCCAACTGCATGTGAAATGTTAGGTCTTGTAGATACCATCGCATACATTAAGTTGCCTACAACATTTGCATATGGTACATGATACATATACCGCTTTTCTTCATCAGTTCTAGGACTCAATACCAAAGAAAGCTTAAAATGGGAAGCTAATGGAACATTAACAGTTTTCACATTGTTCATACATAACTTTTCAAGTACTCTCTCCACATACTTCTGTTGTGATAACCAAAGCTTACCATTTTTCTTGTCTCTGTGTATCTCCATGCCCAAGATATGTTTTGCTACTCCAAGATCCTTCATATCAAACGTCCTAGAGCGTTGAGCCTTTAACCTGTTGATTTCTTCCATGCTTTTGCTTGCAATAAGCATATCGTCAACATACAAGACTAAGATAATGAATATGCCATTGAAATTCTTGAAGTATACATAATGATCATACTCACTTCTAACAAAGTTCTAGCTCACCATGAAGGAGTCAAACTTCTTGTACCATTGCCTGGGTGACTGCCTCAGACCAAACAATCATTTCCTGAGCTTGCAAACTAATCTTCACCTGCGACCTTGTACAAAACCTTCTAGTTGTTCCATATATAACTCTTCATACAAATCACCATGTAGAAAAATTGTTTTAACATCTCACTGTTCTAACTCAAGGTTAAGTAATGCAGTTAGTGCCAACACAGTATGAATAGAAACAAGTTTTACAACTGGTGAAAAAATCTCATGAAAGTCGATACCTTCAACCTGAGAATACCCTTTTGCTACTAGTCTCGCCTTATACCTTTCAATACTTCCATCAACTTTCCATTTCAGTTTGAAGACCGATTTGCATCCAACAACATTCTCCCTTCAGGTAGTTCTACAAGATCCCAAGTATTGTTCTTGGCTAAGGAATCCATTTCTTCTTCCATAGTTGTTTTCCATTTTTCACTATCAGTATCATTTACTTCTTCCTGATAACAAGAAGGTTCCCCATCTTCAGTAATCAAACAAAAGATGAAGCAAAATCCTCATACCTTTTGGGAGTTTTTCTTTCCCTTGTAGACCTTCTTAGAGTGACTGATTGCTGAACTAGTTCAGAAACTTCAACAACTTCCTTTGTATCTTCAACACCTTTTCCTCGAGAAGTCTCTTCTTCCTTTTGACTTTCACAGAAAGGTCTAGCCTCCAACTGAATTTGTTAATTTGGTGATACCTATTCCTATTCAATTTTTTCAACATTTGATTTTAAAAGAGAAGATTCATCAAATGTTACATCTCTGCTAATAACTATCTTCCAT
>APFE030368291.1:0-16655 GCA_000404065.3 Pinus taeda
CAGTGCCAAGAAGGTAAGCCACAACGAAAGCCATTATATTGTATAAAGATTTTACCGTAACCAACTATAAGCCCCAACAAAAACCGTTACACTGTAAAACGATTTTACTTTAACCAATCAAAACTCCCGTGGACGGTGGATAATATTTGAATAATGTAACACACATATCAATGGTGAAAAACGGTAACCAATGAAAAATGGTAACCAACCAAAACTCACGTGGACAGTGAATAATACTTCAATCGTCTAACACAAAGATCAACGGTGAAAAACGGTGGAGAGTGGCAATCAGGGGAGTCTTTTCCAAAGGTAAATGCCTTACGGCGCAATTAGATGAAGATTCAACCAATTATGTATTTTTACAAAAGAATTATATCCCATTTACAATTATATGGTCTTTACCAATACGGTATGGAGGTCTGCACGCTTTCGTGTGGCTATATTCCTGGGACTGTCATCAAAGAAAATATGCACGGAAACATAATAGACTAAATGGAAACTCTTACAATAGATGTTGTTGAAATGATATGCATAAGGTAAATAAAAATTGATGATGTTGAATTGCAGGTTGCGAGATTGGTTTGAGTCCAGATTACAATTGCGTACAACAGTCCCTTTGTAGCTCCTCCCCACTGAAAAGGGGTTGTTTGGGAACAGATGTATAATTGATCAGTATGTGGGATGTGATGACACTAACAAACATCTCTTTCTTATTTAAACATTTATGTCACACACCTTCAGATTTATGTTTTGGGACTCAATACAATATTCTCTTTGTAGATCCTCCTCGTTGAAAAAGGACTGTTTTCATAGACAAGCTGATAATTATGCAATATGTGGGACATGATCAGAGCAACATGCATCTTTTTCTTGTGAAAATACCACTACAACATAAATTCTCAAGAGACAACTAGGTCATTCACCCTGGGGGATTTTAGCGAGAATGGTCATTTTTAGAAAACGTATCGCTATAGGATACCCCTGCACCCTCACACTGGGGCCAAAGCAGAGGTGTTAGCTATCCTTCTTTGTTTACTAAGGGGGATTTGGTATAAACTTTTTACGGTACCTAGATGAGTCAATCTTTTCATGAAAAAATGGATAGCTGAAGGAAAATGGCCATCAAAATCTTTGTTACCATACTATTTTTTGTGGATCAGCGTTTGCAAGGCGAAGAGCCTCCTCCATGGCATCTTTTCAGGGTTTGTAAATTATGGATGTCTTCGGGATTGTAGAGTTATTAGCGGGCATATTCCATTCATTATTGCTTTCAGTAATATTTGAAAGAGGATTAAGTGTCTCAAAACATATTATGCCTTCAAAGCAAGCTTCCAATCCCAACCTGTTAAGGACCTTTGCAGCATGAACTTTGTCACTGTTTGTAAATATTTGTTTTTGCAGAACAAAGTTACAAGCAGTTAACGAGCACGGTAATAAGTTTCCAAACAAAACCTAGGACTTCATTTAATATCATCGTAAAAAGAATTTGAAGGGATCCATATGATCTTCCATATATGCACGTCGTTCATGTATCTGCATCGTAAATGCACAAATTCCATATACAGAAATTGCGCATATACGGAAACCGTGCATATACGGAATATGTGCGCTTATACGGAAATTGAGCATATACGGAAGATATGCGCATATATTCCGTATATCTCTAACTTTCTTGTATGTGCATATCTTCTGTATATGCACGTTGTTTATGTATCTGCATCATATATGCACAAATTCAATATACAGAAATTACGCATATACGGAAACTGTGCATATACGGAAGATATGCACATATACGGAAATTGCGCATATACGGAAGATATGCGCATGTCTTCCGTATATCCCTACCTTTCTTGTATGTGCATATCTTCCATATATGCATGTCATTCATGCATCTACATCGTAGATGCGCAAATTCCATATACAGAATTACGCATTAGTATACGAAAACTGTGCATAAATACGGAAGATATGCGTCATATAAGAAATTTGGAGGGCGATAACGGAGATATGCCCAATCTTGCATGATTATCCCTAACTTTCCTGTATGTCATATCTTCCGTAACATGCCATTGTCATTTTAGATCTGCATCATAATCACAAATTCAATATTACAGAAATTTTGCCGCATATACAGAAACCTGCATATACGGAAGATAGCGCATATGATAAGAAATTTACGGCGAGAGCGGAAGATATGCCGCATGTCTTCCGTATATCCTAACTTTCCTGTAATGTGATATCTTGCGTATATGCACGTTCATTCATGTATCGTAGATCGCAGATGGTGCGAGAGTCCATACCAAGAAATTGCGCATAACAGGAAACTCTGGCATACACGGAGAGATAATGCACATACTCTTCCGTATATCAACAGAATGCGCGGTATATGCGCAATAAGAATTTGCACATCTGTGATGCAGATACATGAACGACGTGCATATATGGAAGATATGCACATAGAGGAAAGTTAAGGATATAAGGAAGATATGCCCATATCTTTCGTATATCCCCAATTTCCTTATATGCGCACATTTTTTGTATATGCACAGTTTCCGTATATGCGCAATTTCTATATATGGAATTTGCGCATATCTTCGTTTATGTATCTACATCGTATACACGCAAATTCCATATACATAAATTGCGTATATATGGAAATTGTGCATATATGGAAGATATGCGCATATACGGAAATTGGGCATATACGAAAGATATGCGCATATCTTTCGTATATCCCTAACTTTCCTGTATGTGCATATCTTCCGCATATGCACGTCGTTCATGTATCTGCATCGTAGATGCGCAAATTCCATATACAGAAATTGCGCATATACGGAAATTGGGCATATACGGAAGATGTGCGCATATCTTCCATATACAGAATTGTGCATGTAAGGAAGATATGCGCATATCTTTCGTATATGCACAGTTTCCTTATATGCGTAATTTTTGTATATGGAATTTGCACATCTGCGATGCAAATACATGAACGACGTGCATATATGGAAGATATGCACATAGAGGAAAATTAGGGATATACGGAAGACATGCGCATATCTTCTGTATATGCACAATTTCTGTATATGCGCATATCTTCCGTATATGCACAGTTTATGTATATGAACAATTTCTGTATATTGAATTTGCGCATATACGATGCAGATACATAAACGACGTGCATATACGAAAGATATGTACATACAAGAAAGTTAGGGATATACGGAAGACATGCACATATCTTCCGTATATGCTCAATTTCCGTATATGTGCATATCTTCCGTATATCCACAATTTCCGTATATGCACAATTTCTGTATATTGAATTTGTGCATATACGATGCAGATACATGAATGACGTGTATATACGGAAGATATGCACATATAGGAAAGTGAAGGATATACGGAATACATGCGCATATCTTCCGTATATGCGCAATTTCCGTATATACACATATCTTCCATATATGCATAGTTTCCGTATATACACAATTTTTGTATATTGATTTTGTGCATATATGATGCAAATACATAAATGACGTGAATATACGGAAGATATGTACATACAGGAAAGTTAGGCATATACAGAAGATATGCGCATATCTTCCGTATATGCCCAATTTCTGTATATGTGCATATCTTCCGTATATGCACAGTTTCTGTATATGCGAAATTTCTGTATATGGAATTTGCGCATCTACGATGCAGATACATGAACGACGTGCATATACGGAAGATATGCACATACAGGAAAGTTAGGGATATACGGAAGACATGCACATATCTCCTGAATATGCGCAATTTCTGTATATACGCATATCTTCCGTATATGCACAGTTTCCGTATATGCGCAATTTCTGTATATTGAATTTTCGCATATACGATGCAGATACATAAACGACGTGTATATATGGAAGATATGCACATACAAGAAAGTTAGGGATATACGGAAGATATGCGCATATTTTCCGTATATGCCCAATTTCCGTATACGCGCATATCTTCTGTATATGCACAGTTTCCGTATATGTGCAATTTCTGTATATGGAATTTGCCCATCTACGATGCAAATACATGAACGACGTGCATATATGGAAGATATGCACATATAGGAAAGTTAGGGATATACGGAAGATATGCGCATATCTTCCGTATATGCGCATATCTTCCTTATATGCACAGTTTCCATATATGTGCAATTTCTGTATATTGAATTTGTGCATATACGATGTAGATACATAAATGACATGCATATACGAAAGATATGCACATACAGAAAAGTTTGGGATATACGGAAGATATGCGTATATCTTTCGTATATGTCAAATTTCCGTATATGCACATATCGTCCGTATATGCACAGTTTCCGTATATGCGCAATTTCTGTCTATGAAATTTGCGCATCTATGATGTAGATACATGAACGATGTGCATATACAGAAGATATGCACATACAAGAAAGTTAGGGATATACAGAAGACATGCGCATATCTTTCGTATATGCGCATATCTTTCGTATATGCCCAGTTTCCGTATAGCATAGTTTATGTACATGGAATTTGCGCATATACAATGCAGATACATAAACGACATGCATATACAAAAGATATGCACATACATGAAAGTGAGGGATATACGGAAGATATGTGCATATCTTCCGTATATCCCCAATTTCCGTATATACGCACATTTTCCGTATATGCACAGTTTCTGTATATGCGCAATTTCTGTATATGGAATTTGTACATAGCTTTGTTTATGTATCTGCATCGTATATGCGCAAATTCCATATACACGAATTCCGCATATACGGAAATTGTGCATATACGGAAGATATGCGCATATCTTCTGTATATCCCAAAATTTCATGTATATACCTATCTTCTATATATGCACATTGTTTATGTATATGAATCGTATATGTGCAAATTCCATATATAGAAATTGCGCATATATGGAAACTGTGCATATGTGGAAGATATGTGCATATCTTCCGTACATGTACAATTTCAGTATATGTGCAATTTTGTATATGGACTGCCCTTTAACTCAAAAACCCTCTTCAACCTTTGGACTAGATTCATCTGAGGCAAATGGCTTTACCAAAGTAGTAAATCACAAGAAATCCCATAAGAAACAGGCCTCAAACTCCAAAATGCAATATACCAGCTCCTCCAAGCCCTCTACAAGCAACAACTTTGAAGTCTTAGCTAACCAAACTGACCCAAGCTTGGATTTTCCCACTCCACCCGAGATAGAGTCGATGAAAGATAAACATTTGAAGCAGGCAGATCCCACAACGCCTCAGGCAGATCCTCGATTCAAGGGAGCCTCTTCCTCAGATAAGCAAAAGGTACCAGCATGGAATACTCAAGTTATGGAGGTGGATGCCGTACAACCTAATGCCATTTTAGAAGAAGAACCAAGTGAGGAGTTAAATTATCCATAGATCATGGAGGAAGAAACAGAAGCAATAGATATGAGGAAGTTGGACATTCCAGGCCTCGAGCAGGCTTGTACTACAAACAATTTTGACAACATTCCAGATGGACAACTTAAGAATCTGGAGGAAGTCTTATCTCATGCGCAAAGGCAAAAATCTTTAGGTATCTAGACAAGTGGCCCTTGGGACGGAAGATTTATAACCAAAGATATCAAAAAGAAAGGCATGAAAACAGATCTCCAACGAACAATCAAAATAGGACAAATGTTAGTGGACTCAGGCAGGTATTCCAAGCTAACCAAGTACTACAACTCTGATCATAATCCTTCCCAATGAAGTTAATCTCTTGGAATATAAGAGGGCTCAATGGCCCAGGGAAAAATCGAATCCTTAAAAACATGATAAAGCAGGAAAAACCTCAAATCCTTTTCTTATAAGAGACCAAATGCAATTCAAGTGCACTAGAGAGATTTGTTGCAAAAGTATGGCCAGAAAGCTTCAATGCTGCAATGGATGCTGATGGGGCTTTTGGAGGTCTGGCAATTGTCTGGGACTCCCGAGCAATCAAGCTAGACAATATCCACGCAAGTAGGAATTTCCTACAAGAAACCTTTCGAATCATCGGGACAAATATACACGGGCTCTCAACCAATGTATATTTTCCACAGGAGGCATCGCTTAAAGCCGGAATCCTTAACACTCTCTCTGCAATCAACCATGACAGGTCGCACCCTTTATGGATTTCTCGAGGAGACTTTAACATGATTACTAGGCTGGAAGAAAAAAGGGGAGGAAGATGTAGATGAAGTCAGGAAGGGATACCCCTAAAGGACTTCATTCAGAACAACTGGCTCATCGACCTACCCTTCAATAATATAGTATTTACTTGGAACAATAGGAGAGAAGGTAAGTAGCAGATCGCTTCTCATCTGGATAGGTTCTTGCTCTCAGACAATGCTATTCATCTTGGTGGAGACTTCGTAGCCTCCATTTTGCCTCTTTCAAGATCTTATCACTGGTCCATCTCCCTCCATTGGTCGCGTCCTGGCAATTTGATCTGAAAACCATTCCACTTTGAGGCTTTCTAGATGTCTCATCTGGATTTCCAAGGCTTAATCAATTCAGAATGGAACAATTTTTCCCCTCCTCTAGGTTCAAAAATGTTCCAATTCTAGCAAAAGCTTAAGCACCTCAAAAGCAAGATCAAACGCTGGAATCACACTTCTTTTGGTAATATCTTCTAGGCTCAGGAAGCCCTCAAGCTGGAAATGAAGTAATTGCAGCAGAGGATTATTATTGAAGGCTGCTTAAAGGACCTGTCAAAACAGGAAAAAGTTATTGAAGCACAACTCATAGAAAGGGCTAAGCAGGAAGAAACGTTATGGAGGAAAAAATCAAGAGTCAGATGGCTTAAAGATGGAGAGAAAAAAACTAAATTTTTTCATAGTACCACAATCCAACGCAGAATGAACAATAACATAACTCATATTCAGAATGAGCAGAGCGTCAAAGTGGAAAAGCACGAAGAAATTGTAAGCGAGCTCCTCAATTACTTCAAGCAAATACATCGCGAGCCAATTGCAGATAGATCATAGCCATAGAAAAAATTACTCGAAACATTCCTAAACTTATCTTAGAAGAGCATAACCAACTACTTCTCAAGCCTGTGGACTTACAAGAGGTGGAACTAGGAGTTTGACAACAAAAAGGAGGAAAGGCTCCAGGCCCGGATGGATTTACCTCAAACTTTTTTCACAATTTCTGGGATTTGATCAAGATGGAAGTCTCGCAAGTGGTTGAGGAGTCGCGATCCTTAATATGGATGTTTCCGGGGGTGAATGCAACATTCATAGCCTGGTTCCCAAGGTGGACATGCCAAGCAGACCTGACAAGTACAGGCCTATTGCACTATGTAACATAATCTATAAGATTGTCTCCAAAATCATTGCGTCCAGGCTCAAACTGCTGCTTCCTCTCATCATCTCGCCTGAGCAATCTGGATACGTTGAAGGTAGGCAGATCACCGATGGTATCATCTTAACTCATGAAATAATTCATTCCCTCAAGATTTCCAAGAAGCCAGGTATGCTCCTCAAACTAGATCTCTCAAAGGCCTTTGATAGCCTAAGTTGGATGTATATTAAAAAAGTTCTAATTTATTTTGGATTTGCTGCTCCCTGGGTCAGATGGGTCATGAGCCTCATCTCTTCCTCTTTCTTTTCTATTCTGGTCAATGGTATACCCTCATCTCCTTTTCATCCTTCCCGGGGAATTAGGCAAGGAGACCCTCTATCCCTTTTCTTGTTTGTTATCATGGCAGAAGGATTAGGCCAAAGTATTAAATCAGCTTAGCAATCCCTCTGTCTCAAAGGCCTATCCTTTCATAACTCTCCAACCTTCATACACCAGTAATTCGTTGATGACAACATGCTTTTTGGGCATCCTTCGGTCGAGGAAGCCCGACTCCTCAAATCCCTTCTGTTGGACTTTTCGGAAGCCTCAGGTGCCTCTATCAATAAATCCAAATCTCAGATCTTCTTTTTCCATACTCCTTCTTTAACTCAGGCAGCTATAGCCTGTATTCTAGGATTCTCCATTGCTACCCTCCCATCCAAATATTTAGGTGCTCCTCTGACTGCCTTAGCCCTAAAGCACTCCTCTTGGAAAATCCTCTTAGAGAATTTGGAGGTGCGACTATTCTCTTGGACTCACAGATCTCTAAATATAGCAAGTTGACTTGTCCTCATAAAAGCAGTACTTCAAGCTATGCCGCTATACCTCTTCTCCATCCTTGCAGCACCCAAATGGGTTCTCAAAGAAATCAAGCTTCTCCAAAGATCTTTTCTCTGGGGCAGTAATGGTCACAAGCGAAATTGGGCTCTGCTCAAATGGGACACTGCTTATCTACCAAAGAGAGGGGGTGGTATTGGTTCAAGGGATCCCCCTCAAAGCAATGAGATCATGGGAGCTAGAATCTGGTGGAAATGGCTTATGGAGCCTCTCACCCCTTGGGCCTCTCTGTGGACGGCTAAGTATGCAAGGAATTACCTAGCGGAGGAACTAATAAGAATATCAGAGGTTAGCATGGGTTCCCTTATATGGAACTTGGCCAAGCAGCATAGGAATCTCATTTAGCAGCACAACTGTTGGGAAGTGAAGAATGGCAACACTGCAAGATTTTGGGAAGATTCATGGCAGCAGATGCCCAAATTAAAGGACCAAATCCCTCTTACTCAACCCCCGAAGCAGGAGATGCAATCTTATGATAAGGTGAAAAACTTCTGGAGAAATTCACCAACCCAAGAGTACTGAGAATGGCTCAAGGCGGATCAGATTTTAAGACATGGCTCAACACAAGTCCAACAAATTCTAGACACAGAATTAACAAAAAGAAGAATTCAACATTCTAATGAAAAGGACATTCTTCGGTGGGGATATGAAGAAAGAGGTACCTATTCTACGAGAGAGGCCTATAATATCATTATCAAGGCACATACAGTGAAAGATCCTCTCTGGAACATATTCTAGGACCCTTACATATGGCCGAAAACCTCCACCTTTCTCTGGCTCCTATGTCATAACAATATTCTCACGTGGGATAATCTCAGAAAGAAGAACTTTCATGGGCCCTCAATATGCCCTAATTGCAGACAAGAGGAGGAAACCATCAAGCATCTAATGCTGTCGTGTCAGACTACGTGCAAGCTCTGGGAAAAGGTCAGTTTCCGCTGCCAAAAGGAAGGAAGAACTCATGGAGACACCATTGCCACTATGCGCAACTGGGATCATAACCCTTATCAAAGCAAGATCTTAAATTTCCTTTGGAAGCTCATTCTGGGCTTTCTCATGTGGGCCATATGGAAGGAGAGAAATAACAGAATATTTAAGTATCACTCTATGCAGCTGGAAGATATCTGGAAAATAATCTGCCAAAATATTGAGGAAACCATATCTCTCAAAACCTGGTATCACGAGGATCTCCCAACTAACCCCCAAGAAGAATCCATATGGGCCAATTGGAACTTCTAATGCAAGCAAGAACAACTTATCAAAGGAACAAAGCCTCTAAGGAACCATTTACCTCAGAAATGGTTACCTCCCCCTATGCATATGTACCAGCTAAATTTTGATGGCACTTTGAAAGGAAACCAAGGAAATTCAGGCTTTGGAGGGATTTTCAGAGATCACAAGGGGGATCCTCTTTTAACCTTCTTAGGTTCAAAGGGATGGGATACTAATGACTCAGAAGAACTGGAAGGTCTGTGGCAAGGACTAATTCTTGTGAAAGATAAAGGTTTATTCCTGCTCATAATCGAGGGCGATTCCCATATCATCATAAATATGGTCACAAAAATCCTGCAAGGATCCTCCTCTAGCAAAGTGAGCAACAGCTGGAGAATGGCAAAAAGGCTTGAACTTATTGAATGTTGGATTTCCTCTAACAGAGCGATCACTTTAAAGCATATTCGAAGGGAAGGGAATAAAATTACGGACTTACTTGCTAATATGGGGGTTGATTGTAGGATGGATCTTCATGTTGGATCAATTTCAAGCCTAGCATCTGAATCTCAACTCACGGATTACAACAACCTAGTGAAGAAGGAAATGCAATAGGAGGAAGGAGAACACCCAGATGCGGGTGCAATTAATGAAACATAATGAGCTTATTGATTCATGGACATGGTGGGTACTACTAGCTGCAGCTCTGCGTGGCTTCCCAGGATTTCACCTGATGCAAATTGGATAGCCTTAAGAGAGGTAGATTTGGAGGAATGTCTGCATTAATGGCTCGCTTCGTCCAAGGTGATGCTTCAGCTGCTATATTCATGGCGCTCTGTTTTATCCTCTTCACAACTTTTGCTCAGCCTCCATGCTCTAGGTTCTGGCCTGCAGCAGGTCTGTGGTCTTGTTATGCTGAGGGTCATGATGGTAGGCTAGTCTATGCAATTGGTGGCAATCTTTTAATTGCCCCTAAGTTTCGAATTGGGCTGCACTCTCAGGCCCGTCTTGATCGAATGAAGAGGTCCGTTGTGTTGTTCTATAGCCCTCCAGCCATTGCCCCTCGTCTCATTGTGCGCTCCCCTCACCGCCTCAACATGGTGCGTCAGAGTATGAGGAGTCACTCCGGGGGATGCCGAGGTAGCTGAAGGCATTCGAAGGTTAGCGGTTTTGTGGATCTTGCCTTGCCTCCTGTTACTATCCCCTCCTCTCCGGTGGTTTCGCCTCCTCATAGCCCTTCTCGCAGGCCGACCCCGAACAGTGTGTTCTGGACCACTCACTTCAAATTTCAGAGCAATCTCAGTAGGCCAATGATCACCACTCATATCACTATTATCGTTTCTGAAGAAGAAAGCCAACTTCATCCTCTGGTGCGAGTGGTGTCTGAGCAATCTCAAAGCAGTGAGCAGTTTACGGCAGAAGGAAGTCCGATGAATCGAAAGGGCAAGATGCTCGACATAGGAGATGCTCCTAGCGGTATTATGCCTTCTGATGCCATCATCCCGGTGGACAGGGAAGGAAATTCCATGGCCACTCATCAGCCCACGGCGAACCCAAAAGGTGAGAAGGCAGGAACTAAAGATATGTGGACTGGTATTGCATTTAAGGAGGTGGAGATGCCTCCGAATGAGGATGTGGAGGTATAATGCCACCTAGGCATGCTCAAACTTCTTTTGGTTTTGCTGATGTTTTATATAGTCAACCTCACGCAATTTTGTTTGCAGTTCTGGTTTAACATCTACAACCAGATGATTTTGTTATTCCCATCTAGCAGCAGTGGTATAAAGATCTTCTGGGCAGCTAGGGAAAGTCTTTGTCTTGCTTTCATGTGCTTTCTTATGTTATGCTGGTCTATCTATGGTTTCGATATCGCTTCTCTTATCCTCTATAACTGCTTCTCCTAGGCTCTCCCTATACTCGGGCAGGTTTGCTGTGTTGAGTGCTCTCAGCTGATGTAATCCGAAGCCTCAACTCCTTGTAGTATTATTTTACTTTTCAGTTAATAGAATTAGTCATTTACTAAGAATTCTTTTTTTTTATTGAAAAACAATGATATATATGTGATTTATAGTGAAGAATATAATATTTCTTTTTGAAGTGAATTTACAAAAGATAATTAATTAAAAAAATAGAATTTTAAATCTCTTATGCATATAAATGTTAATAAAAATATAAATAAAATCATATTTACCCTTTTTTTATATTCTTTTCTCTTTATTTGATATAATTTAAGATTAATTAAATAAAATAAATTAGAATTGATGATAATATTTATGAATATCATTTAATTTATTACATTTTTAAAATTTCTGAATAATTTATTTAATAAGATGATGTTGATAAAAATGAAAAAGTAACTTTAAAATGAATGAAATGAATCATATAACAATAATAGTTGTTTTGGCCGAGTTAAGTTTATTTTGAGTGGTTGAGAGAAATTTTTGTTATTCTCTCCACAAAAGTTTAATTATTGTAAATGATATGTTGAGCTCATGTTGAGTATATTGTTGCAATGACTTTGAATAGCCTCGTGACTAGAAGATTCTAGGGTTTAACCTTTATAGTCTCAAGGGGTCATCCTAATTGGTGATCCGCGTAATGTTAGTCTCTTGTGACTAATAAATCCAAGGTTCAAATACCCATGGTTTGATTTACGGAGAGGAGATGAAGCTTGATCCCAATTGTTGATCAAAGTAATGTGCTAAAAAGAAATTAGTTTTCACACTCTAAATCGCCTGGTGGCTAGACGATTCTAGGGTTTAACCTTTATAGTCTCAAGGGGTCATCCCAATTGGTGATCCAGGTAATGTTAGTCTCTTGTGACTAATAAATCCAAGGTTCAAATACCCATGGTTTGATTTACGGAGAGGAGATGAAGCTTGATCCCAATTGTTTATCAAAGTAATGTGCTAAAAAGAAATTAGTTTTCACACTCTATATAGTAAATATTATTATTAAGTTGGTTATCTTGATTATTAACATAGATATTAATTTTTAAAATATTTGTGGATAATCCACATATAAAGACTTAATATTAAACCTAAAGTGTAACAATAAGATGAGCATGGCTAAAATAACTTCCATTTTTTATGAGTTTCATATTGTTCAATTTCCAAAACATTAATGAAAGATTTATCACATTTTTTACATTATGAGGATTGAGAGTGCTTTCTCTTAAAGTCTCTAGTTTATACTCATATTAGATGTAAACTAAGGCAGCGATATAAATTAAATGTTGGGTAAATGGAGAGAGGCATGAATATATACTAGAGATCAAAACACTTCATCATAATACATTGAATGTTGCTAAAATTGAAAAAGCCTTAAAAAATAACTAAATTATGACATTATTTTAAATTATTCATATACTATATAGATACGATTGAAATCTTATCCATAGAGATTTTATCCCACCCTTTAATGAGAAAGTAGTATAGTTCATCAATCCACATCACATCCCCCAAAAAAAATATCCAAGACTAATTATTTTGTATACGAATTTTTTGACCTTTTAAATAATAATAAAAATAAGATCTTAAAGTGTTTCTTTATATGTTTTTCAAATACAAAAATAAAATGATAAAAAAATTCTAAATAATTATTTCCTATTTGAAAGTTTGATAAATCATTTTTCATAACTACCGTCATTAATTTATGTAAATGATGAGATCTTGAAGTGTTGCTTTATATATTTTTCAAACATAAAAATAAAATGCTAAATAATTATTTACCATTTGAAAATTTGATAAATCATTTTTCATAACCACCTGCATCAATTTCATCAGTTTATGTAAATATATGTTGAAAATATTATTTAAAGATACCAAATTTTATACTACCAAATTCTAACGCTATACTAAGTATGCCAATTAATAAGTTATTCTTTAAATTTTTTAATATTAAATTAGTTTCAATTAATATTTGGTACCGAAATACATTTTGCTCCATTCTTTTGTGAAAAAAAAACATTCATATAATATCATTGAAAATTACATTATATATATATATAAATGTGTATTAGTTAACGGCCCCATAAATAACAACCATTTAGCAAAAAAAAGCTCACATAGAGAAAAAGTGAGATCTATGAACAAAAGATACAAAACAACAGAAAAAACTGTAAAAGATCATAAAGATGTTGACTATAAGAATCTGTAATCACAGACATAAAAAGAGTGGATAATTGTTCGCAGAGTGGTAGAAACAGTGAAGCTCAAAAGACAATAAAGAAGTTGATAGTAAGAACCTGTAATCATAGACATAAAAAGACAACATGCCGAAACAGAATAGAATTAAAATTTTATATTTAAAAGGTCTATCTACATAAATTTTTATTTTGATTTAAAAATTTAATTTTTAAAATAAATTTATCCACAAATAATTCTTTATTTTCTGATTCTTTTATCAATATCATGTAAATCTTTCTTTTTTGATTCTTTTATCAATATCATCGCACCCACTGCCATGAAGCTGGTCCAATTGAATGACAACCAACATCCAACATATTAATAGAATATATGAACATGAAAAAGCAACCTCATAAAGCAACTGAACAAGAAGCATCCTCGATAGATTCTTTTGTACTAGAAATATAATAAAATTCAAATAAATGAAATCAATATGAATACATAAACTAGAGTGAGAATAGATAATATTTCAATTTTAAAAGAGAAGTTCAGAAGTTGGGGTTATCTTTATTGTGTACATTTTGAAAATACATTAAAATTTAATTGGAAGTAACCAGATTAATTGGTTGCATATTCCAAAAATATACTGAAATTCCATAAGTTAACCTCATTGCTATGCATTGAATGTGGAAATATTTTGAAATCTATAATCTGAATAAGTTCAGCTCACCCCGCATCCTACCAGCTAAATATGAAATGGAAATTCTGAATCAACATATACAAAATAAGCAATGAGCACAGCAGCCTCACTAACCCCCTGTATCTTTAAAGACATACTTAGCACCTCGAAACAATTTTTGGAAAAAAAAAATTATGTATTGAAAAGTCCAAAGAATACAGAGATTACATGTGAGAGACATTGATGAAAACCAACCAAAACCCATGTCAATAAAGTCCTTTCTAGACCAACCCGTGTAACAAAAGCATCATGTTCGCTCTGCCACTGAACATGCTCAACTCTAGCCAAACTATCCAAGAAATAAGCACTACATGCTCAACTCTAGCCAAACTATCCAAGAAATAAGCACTACCAAAAGGAAATGGTTTCCACTATATATAGAAAATACAAATTTCACACCTACATATCTCACTACCAAAATCATCCAAGCACTTTCAACAAAATTGCCATTTCGGTAAATACAGTATGACTAATAAAAATTCGTGTCGCATTAAAAATCATAAATCCAACCTTTCAGCACACAGAAAGAATCACAAAAATAATGATCCGTAAAGCAAGGATTCCTCACTCCAGTAATTCTTTATTATTTTATTAAACATTTATTCAAGAGAATAAGATAAAGTTCTTATTAAAAAAACAGGGAATTGATGCCACAGATCGACACCTATGAATACATAAGATGATATAACTTATATTGTGAAGCATTGTTCTGTGCGTAGTGTGTTCTACTTGTGTGGCTCCTTCAACATTTTATATTCAAACAATGTTTTCATCACCCAAGGGGGTTTTGATATTGTGGTATGACTCAACATAATAGATGCCTTCAACTAGACAAAATCAGAATATCTTAAAATACTTATGTACAACGGATAAAAGCTTTCTGTGTATTGTTGTACCTTATTATGAAGTAAAACTTTGATGAACAGTCTAATAAAAGAAAGTTAATATATTGAAACTGTCCTTGTAGCCCCTTTATAGACAAAACAATGGCTAAAGTTATATTATTGTAGCCTAAGTCATTTAAACTTGCTGGAATGTTTAGCCTTCAAAGTAGCAAACCTAGTGGGTTTAGTGAGAGCAATGCTAGTTGACCATATATGCTCTATGTATTGTTTGCGTGACTTGAACCCACGTGCTTTCAAGTCCTTTGGCTTGATTTTGGTCCTTTTAACCATAGCATCAACATTTATCTTTTTTGTTTTCTATGGAAATTAAAACATTATCAATAAATATTAAAATCCACATAGATATAATGAAAATATGCGGACCATGTAACGAATATGAAAAGACAATGCATTGACTAGCTATCAATAAATATCAAAATCTATATAGATATAATGAGAATATGGGGAACATGTAACGGATATGAAAAGAAAATGCATTAACTAGTCATAAAAAAATATGTCAATGTTATTATGAGCTAAGATATGTAGTATATAACTTACCTCTCTTAATTTATCTTGAAGTCTAGGTGAATGCCGCAATGGTTGAGGAGAATGTGATTTTTGCTGAGTATCATGTCCACCATCATACATGTGCAAAGGTGTTTTAGGAGATGTATATTCATTACTCTGAACATTAGATTATACATAGATATAAGTATGTGACTCAAATAGAATCAAATGTAAAAATATGATAAAATTATAAGAGTATAAATAAATATAATCTTACCTTGCATTGTGACATTGGACGTGAAGATGGTTGTAGCATTTGAACCATTTCATTTCCATTCTTCTTAAGGCTTCGACAAGTGGTTTTCATTGATTGTGATGGTTCTAAAGCGAACACATGCACCATAAATAAGAAATAACACACACACACACATATAATCAAAACAAATCAAGGATAACGATATATAATACAGAACATCCATTTGTCATCCCATCATTATGGTAAAACATAACAATTTATATATTAATGTTTTTAGTGGAATAGGTTATATGGATTAAAAACTTACTTGCCCAATAACCCCTTGAAAACCTTGAAATGTAGGTGAGCGTTGTAATAGTTGGTGGCTTGAATTTGGGGAATTTTGTTGATTAGGCTATGCATATCAATAACAATGAGAAATTAGTATACAATTATAATAAATATAAATATTATTTAATGTTAAAATGTCTAAAAAATTAATATATGCAAAAAATGGACTCAACTGTGTTGTTATTGTCCTGATTAGTTTCATCAAAGTTTAATATATGGTTATGCCCATGTAATCCTTCTTCCCCCACATCATCGAGAACCTCAGTCCTTACTTTCTCTTTTAAAGAAATATCTATGCACTTCATTGTCTCCATACATCTACCAGGTAGAATCAGATCCCAACGTTGAATTTTTTCACAAATCCTTT
>APFE030368297.1:29994-103244 GCA_000404065.3 Pinus taeda
TTCAGCGAGGGAAAGGCTTTCCTGCGTAGTAAGACAACTGGAGAAACCCGGAAGATAGGGGTTTGAGTCAAGAACCTTTATCAATTGCATGTAGATGGCTGCGCAGCAATGGCATGCAAGGTAAAAGGAGTGGTGAGCCGGGACGATGGCGAGATGTGGCAACGGAGACTGGGCCACCTTCACCATGGAGCTTTGAAGGTACTGCAACAGATTTCTACTGGGCTTCCTAAATGCACTCTTGCGCAGTCAGATCAGTGCAAGGGGTGTACTTTGGGAAAATTTGTGAAAGCCACCTTTCATGAGAAGGATAGTCGCGCCACGATTATCCTTGAGAGAATTCACACAGACGTGTGTGGACCTTTCTCAGTAGCTTCGACAACAAAGCACAAGTACTATGTGATCTTTATTGATGATTTCTCTCGAAAGTGCTGGATCTTCTTCATGCAGAAGAAGAGCGAGACATACTCAAAGTTCTGTGAGTTCAAAGCGCTGGTCGAGAAGGAATCGGGGAAGAAGGTGAAGGCTCTTAGGAGCGACAATGGTGGTGAATTCATCTCTGGCGAGTTCAAGGACTTCTGCAACGTAGAAGGGATTCGAAGAGAGCTCATAGCTCCCCATAACCCATAGCAGAACGAGGTTGCTGAGCGGAAGAACATAACGATCGTGGGTGCTGCATGGGCGATGTTGCATGATCAGGGCCTACCCCTTCACTTGTGGGTGGAGGCATGAAATACTACAGTATATGTGCAGAACCGTTGTCCTCACAAGATACTTGGCATGAATACACCCGAGGAGGCTTATTTTGGTAAGAGGCCTGATATTTCCCATTTGAGGATTTTTGATTCTCCTGTTTACATGCATGTGATGAAGGATGCCAGGAAGAAGCTGGAGCCGACTACAGAGGTTGGGATATTTGTGGGGTACATTGATACGCCCCACAACTATTGTGTGTATTTGCCAGACAGTCGCAAGACTGTTGTGCGATGGGATATCAAATTTCAGGAAGAGAAAGCCATGAAGTGTTCATTTGCGAGGGAGCCACACTTGCATGCAGATGAGGAGCTATAGTTCTTAAGGATGAGCTTCAGGATGTGGATCAGCCACAAGATGAAGTTCATGGAGTGGAAGAGACCACTCATGCAACGCCAACCATCAGAGGGCGAAAGTGCACTACAGAAGCTGAGCGACTGGCTCAAGATGCAGAGAAGGTTGTAGGACCACCTACAACATAGCGCAGATAAAGACAGTCACCTGATCGGTACACTGGATACATGGCTCTTGTGAGAAAATGTGTCGTGATTGAGCCATCCTCTTTCGAGGAAGCTGTGGAGGATCCCGCATGGGTAGATGCCATGGTGGAAGAGTATGATTTGATTGTTAGAAACAGTGCATGGGAGATTGTCCCAAGACCGGAGGGGAAATCAGTGGTGGGTTCGAGATGGATCTATAAAGTGAAGTAGGCAGCTGATGGGAGTGTGGAGAAGTACAAGGCAAGATTTGTTGCCTGAGGCTTCTCACAGATAGAGGGGATCGATTATAAGGAAACCTTTGCACCTGTCGCAAGGTATTCTTCCATACAGATGATTCTTGCTCTCTCAACATAGATGGGGTGGCACATCCATCAGATGGATGTGAAGACTGCGTTTTTCAACGGAGTCATTGAGGAGGAGGTGTACATAGAGCAGCCCGAAGGTTTCGAGATCTTCAGCAGCGAGTCGCATGTGTGTAGGCTCCAGAGAGCGCTTTATGGGTTGAAACAAGCACCTCGTGCTTGGTACACACAGATAGACAGTTATTTCACCGGACTTGGATTCTCCAAGAGTGAGGCGGATCCTAACCTATACCAGATTGTGGTGGAGGGTAAGTGCTGATCATTTTACTTTCTGTAGATGATTTGATTTTGATAGGTGATGAGCTGTTGATACTTTCATGCAAGGAGGATCTTGCTAGAGAGTTTGAGATGAAGGACTTGGGCCTCCATTATTTCCTGGGATTGGAAATTTGGCAGCGCAGTGATGGACTATTTGTTTCTTAGGGTAAGTATGCCCGCAAGATACTAGAGAAGTTCAACATGCATGGTTGTAAGCCTGTTGATACTCCTCTTCCTGGAGGTTGGAGGAAGGAGGAAGCTACTTCAGCGGAGGTAGTGGATGCCACTGTTTATCAACAGTTGGTGGGGTCGCTTATGTATCTGGTCAATACACGACCCGATATATGTTATGCTGTTAACCAGCTTTCACAAGCTATGGTTAAGCCAACCAAGCTCTTCTGGAAGGCAGGCAAGCATGTATTGCGTTATCTCAGAGGCACATCGGGATATGGATTGTGGTACAGACAGGAGGATGAGGTGAAGCTATGTGGCTTCACGGATGCAGATTGGGCAGGGAGCCCAATGGGCAGAAAGAGCACATCTGGAGGGATCTTCAGTATTGGGTTGACAACAGTTTCTTGGTACAGCAGGAAGCAGAGATCCCTGGCACTCAGTTCAGCAGAGGCCGGATGCAGATTGGGCAAGGAGCCCAACGGACAGAAAGAGCACATATGGAGGGATCTTCAGTATCGGGTCAACAACAGTTTCTTGGTACAACAAGAAGCAGAGATCCGTGGCACTCAGTTCAGTAGAGGCCGAGTATATGGCAGCAAGTTTGGCTGCAGGCGAGCCTATATGGATGAGGAATATCCTGGTTGGGTTGTTCGGGTCACACTTGGAGCCTACTGTGATTTATTGTGATACCCAAAGTTGCATTAAACTCTCGGTTAATCCAGTATTTCATGATAGATCCAAGCACATCGACATCAGGTACCATCATATCAGAGATTGTGTGCAACGGAGAATCATGTTATTTTCATACATTCCCATGGAGGATCAAGATGCTAATATCTTGACGAATGCGCTCACCAGGAGCAAATTCGAATACCACAGAGGCATGATAGGGGTTGTAGATAATCCATATCTTGTTGAGAGGGAGTGTTGAAAATGCAACAAGATGATGGAGCTTAGTGAAAAGAAGTCACCTTTACTAAGTGGGCCCATAGGCTATTTTTGGCGCAAAGTCTATTTTTAGACATATGGGCGGAGTCTATTTTTAGACTGCCAGTCAAAAAATAGAACAGTCGAATATTATTAGCTCTTAATAATATTTGGACTATAAACATTATCTTATCCTCTTGCAACACTTCAGTTCGAGCTACAGATGTGGCACATGCAACTGTTAGAAGGAAATATGCTTTTCCTATGGGTTAGTTGAGCTATTGCATGATGGACTTCAGTTAGAACTCAAGTGATTGAGTTTGGTGGAGTTGATGAGGAGTTGATGGAGTTGTGTTCAGTTTGACTTAGTTGAACTAGTTGTATTTAGTCTAACTGAAAAATACACTAGTGATGAGTGGTGTGAGTTAATTATTAATTAATTCACTAATTATTAACTCATAAATCAACTAAAGAATACATCAGTTAACTCAGTGCATGGACAGTTCAGTAGAGACAAGTGTTAGAGGTGGGTGAAAGGGTGAGACTACTATCAGTTGTGACTATAGCTGTGCATGAGATTTGCACAATCATTGATTGAGATTGCCAATGAGGATTGCGCAATACAAGCCAAGGGATTCGAACTTGGATCTCATCTATTCTCAACTTGGATTGCGCAGTAGAGGCAGGCAAAAGAGTGGAGGAGATTTGAACCCGTGGCTTGTTCAGATCTGAGCTAGTTTGTGTGTAGCATGTGGAGATAGTACTGAGTACTTGTGAGGAGTATTGTACTATGTATTGTTACATGTTATCTATCATTATAATATACAGATAGTTGGGGGTTTTCCGCTGTATGCTTTCCCCATTACATACTGTGTTGATATGTGTGATTGATGTTTCAATGTGCGCATGCGATTGTTTTTTTAATTTCGCAAATTGATGATCAATGGTAGAGGAGGTTATGTATTATCATGCATTCCGCAAATAGTGTATAATCAAGATAATCTCTGTGAATAAGTGTTATATTATTCAAATTTCTACAGTTCAATACTTTTTTGCATGAGGACATGGAATGACTTAGGCACGGGGGAATGTTGAGTCTCCTTTTTTATGCCTTTCATACCCCATATTATCCTCTAATTTTGACCTACTTTACCTCGAAACGTACTCACCACTTGCCTACCTTCCTCAAAAACATGACTTTTAGCATCCTTGTGTATATATGAGGTAATTTATATTTAAAGCTTGATTTTTATGTTTTCTTGTAGTAGAAATAGAATTATTTGATTTCTTATACTCTCTAATTAATTGGATTAGCTCACATAGATGTGCTCCTACTCATCCGGTACCAGTGCGGTGATCTGGTAGTCGTGCTCCTATTCATCTGATACTAGTGTAGCGATCTAGTACTCGTGCTCCTACTCATCCAGTACCAACATTAGCAATCTGGTACGCGGGTTCTCGTTCGATACTCGTGTGCCCATCCGACACCTGATCAGTTGCCTATGCTTTTGTTTAGCGTGTACCTGTGTTCACCATACTCATGCATCCATCCAACACCAACAACAACATTTGTGTGATTCTAGTAGCTGCACTCCAACACCTGTGTGATTTCGGTACCTGCACTCCAGTACTTGTGTGATTCTAGTACCTGCATTCCAATACTTGTGTGATTCCGGTACTAGATCTCATATTCCAGGATTGGTGATTGAACAAACGGTCTTCAATGGGACCAAGGCAATTGTTCATCAAAGGCATCATCCCTACATAGTAAATCGAGATATGCTTCTTCCTCATGCACTTCGTGTCATGAGGATGACGCTGAATATGTAAACTAACCTCACTTGCAATGGTTTGATATTATCTTATGTAAACTTGATTGTAATGACCATTTCTATATAAGAAAGGCCCTATAGATGATAGCCAATTGAAACGAGTTGGATAGAGGCATAGCAAAAGAGAGAAAGATTCATACAATATTATTATGCTATTGAACCATTAAGTTTTGTAATCTTTCTCTTTAAATTAATGATATGAGAAGCAACTGATAACTTCAATGTGTTAGCGGATTCCTTAGTTCTATAAATTCTGCCAGCTTTCCGTGGTAGCTCGGCAAGGGCCCACCAAAACAATCAAAGCAAGTTCTTATTAAAGTTATTATGCATATAGTTTTATTTATGTAGTGTTAAGTATTTGATGTGATTTCAATTTTGTTTCATGTAAATAATTTTTGAGTGACATTTCATTAGTTTTTATGAATGCAGAATTTATTTCTTAAGCTGCACGTTTAATTGTTGATTGTTATTTTAAAGAACAAGGAAGCTAAGATAAGAGATCTCACCATTCACCTACATGCGTTGTTAGTGAAAACCCTTGTCATACATTTCCTATACTAGAATGCAAAGTTTCTTTCAGGATTAGTTATGGTTGCTTTGTTTAATGTTTGAATGCAGTGAATTGATTCTAGTGTAGCGATTGAGCTCAACTATTATAGGAAAACAAAGTTAGATCCATCTTTCTATATGATGAGCCTGTAAATGGACAAACTTGTTATCCTAGCAAGAAACATTAGATTACATGCGTATTAAGATTTTATTTATGAGTTTTGCTTTCAAATTGTGTGAGGAAGTTAGTATTGGTTTTGAATGCTTCTATCTAAGCTATACTCATCGACATAGGAACTTACTTGTTATCGACACATATAGTGCATCAACTCTACTGCTTACGACTCCCTGGTTGACAATTTAATTGTGGCGATATATCATTCATATAATTGCCCCAATAATCATTCTCATGGTCTTGGTATTCGTCAATTGAAAATTCTATAAGAAGAATTTGTTTGGGTTTTCCTCTCATAGAGTGAGAGGTTTTGGCCCTCGCTGACAACCTATACACTGTGTCTCTTGTCTTTGTATTGTTCATGAGTTGGTAATTGTCTTGATGAAAATAACATAATAATAACACAATAAGAGAATATCATAATCAAGAAGTAAAAAGACATTCACAAGCAATTATCAACAAAAATCACCTATCTATTGATGCCCTATATTTCTCAACACCTCACACCCCTATTCATCTATATTTCACTTCTTGAATGATCAAATGACTTTTATTAAATTTACTTCCTCTCAACCATGTGAATCCTCTTAATTGACCATCCTTTCTTTGAACACCTTCCTTTCCTTTTTGACCATTGTCACATCAATGACATCAAAGCAAGTTCTTATATTCATGACACCAAAGTAATAAATTTTGCCTTAAAGTAGCTTTAAGAACATTCAAGTTTATAATTTCAGCTTGTCACTTTAGATTAATACTCACACATATATAGACCAAAGTGGCCAATGTAGAAGCCTTTAATTAGAATTTTGTATGTTATTTCTTGATTCATAATTTTTTAATTTTATTTTTGCATATCAAACTCCCAATGGTCTATTTTGTATCTCCATCATGATTGGATAACTACAAAATATTTTCTTTGAAATAAAATCTTATATACCACCTAGCGTTGTATAAAAACACAATAACGAATTAGAAATAATCTTTAAGATTCTTATTTCAAGATATTGCTAAAAATGACCAACTATTAAACTAGCTAGATTTATCCTTTGACTTATCCACCAAAGCTAATTTTCACCAAAATATTTAAACTTTTTGGGCTTAGAATGACTAGTCATATTTTATGTAGATGGCACATTCTTCTAAAATCAATACTTAGTATCAAGAACAATTTACCTTTTAATCATTTATTAATCTATTCTAATAAATTACATTAGATAACTAAAAATATGACTAACTAAAAATGAAACATTAAAATAGTTAGTATGCTTAACTGACACTTTAAATCTTTAAATATCACCCATAATGATAAGGAGACCATCAATATCATTTTTAAACTTTAAATAACACTTTAAATCTTTAAATATCACCCATAATAATAAGAAGACCATCAATACGCTTTTTAAACTTTAAATAACTAGCTATCATCATTTTTTTGACAATAATATTCACATTTCATTATGAAATATGCTATACATGTCTTATCAATCCATGTGTTATCTATTTAAGTGCTTAAAAAGAAAATTATATCATTCCTAATGGAATTTTTATCAAAACTCAACAATTACAAAAGCCTCGTAAATTACTTTCAACTTATTGAATTCCTTTTATAAATGATTTTATTTGCAATGCATTTTCATTACCTTCTAATAATAACTTTCATTAGCAATCCCCAAATAATTTCTTAAGTAACAGTGCATATAATTATTGTTTAAATGTTTTCATATCGTGTAGCATTTTGATATCATGATCAACTTTGTTTATTTTGTGATAACTTTCCTCACTTTTAATTTACATTTTTCTACCCTAAAAATTATGAATACTTGTTAATGGTATTCATAAAAATATTAGTAATAGGAAATGTTTGCCCTAACCAAATACTAATTCATGCATTAAATATAGATATGTAATTAGGAAGCATATATTTGCTTGCAGCATTTCCATGTAAATGTTTATTATTTTGGAAATACAACTTCATTCTAAACATAGACACAAGAAAACACATATAAATACATATTTCAAGAGTGTTTCTAACATTATAGACATTTTTTAAACGAAAATATGATTGCCCTATAATCCTTTGTTATTCTAGAAAATACAAAAGCATTCTAAACATAAACACAAAAAATTAAAATAAAAACTATAAATATAAGCATTTTATGAATATCAAAAATGTTAGAAACATAATCTTCAAACAAAAATACTAACAAAATGTCAATATAAAATTCATATTTTATGAGCCCATAAACTAACTTAACATAGTTATTTTTGTACATAAATTTACTTTTCAAAAAATTCATATTTTATCAACCCATAAACTAACTAAACATAGTTATTTTTGTGCATAATTTTTTTTTCAAAGTTAATTTTTAGACTAGATTTCCAACAACCTATAAAGTCCGATTTTAAATTTATTTTTCAAAATTATTTTTTAGACTAGATTTCTTAATTATTTTTGTACATAACTTTATTTTTCAAAGTTAATTTTTAGACTAGATTTCCAACCAACTATAAAGTCCGATTTTAAATTGATCTTTCAAAGTTATCTTTTAGACTGATTTCCAACCAGCTATGAAGTTAGATTTTATTATTCCATAAACTAGACTAGGCAAGATACTTATTCCTCCACTTAAATTTATTTTTTATTTTTTAACATTATTTCTTGAAGCTTTAATTTTTAAGAAAAAAGAGACATGGTAAAATGACCTTTTAAACTTATTTTATATACCGAATAAAATGTATTTTTCAAAGTCATCTTGGAGTTTGGATAAGTTTCCATTTAAGGAATAAAGAGAAACATGGTGAAATGCTTCTTTTCTTTTTCTTTCATTTTTTATTTAAATACTTTTGTTGGAATTATGCAACATAATCATCACAGTTTATTCTTAGTTATTCAGTCCTATACTATCAAGTTTTTTACAAAAGCACTCTCGTTTATTCAGACACAATAACAAGGACCAAACCAATTTTGTTGCACGAGTCATCATATCAAAGAAAATTAAAACCATTATAATAACCTGCCCAATTCAGCATATGGAACAACATTAAAATTATGTGTCTACAGTCGTTAATACAATCTCATGGTACGTAAAATAGAATTGCTGTTACCCTCAACGTGACTTTTATAGCTAAATGTAAATTACACTCAAAATTACTGGTGGGCAGTACATTTCAGAAGGGTATTAAGTGGAGACAAGCTTGATCTGTTAACAATTCTAAAACTTTAAGATGATCGTCCATAGATTGACCCTCCCCTCGTACAGCATGACTAGATTTCAAGGTGAAACTCCCCGGTCCCAATTCTTGAAGAAACGTACCAGTAAAAGCAAGAATTGATTCCAGCATATGTTCAAATGTTCCTGATTGGCAAACATCATACTGTTAAATCTAGTCAAGGATCAATAGCAACTAAGATCTGATCGTGCATGTATTTGTACACATTATAATAGAGAGGTATTTATGTCATAGAGACAATTTCAGGATGATCTAGTCAAGGATCAATAGCAACTAAGATCTGATCGTGCATGTATTTGTACACATTATAATAGAGAGGTATTTATGTCATAGAGACAATTTCAGGATGAATAGATTTGCACAAATTATACTCGCATTCTACTTAGTAATGGGCCATTTTTTAAGGAGACATGTGAAAAAGTGTACTGTAGATTACTGTCATTGAGATTTATTTTCTTTGTTTGCATCCAGGGTTGAAAGGCAAGCAACAAGCATATTCACACTGCAACCAATCAACCATTATGTCAGTAGGAGGCACCACTTCCTTGTGGCTACTCTTATTGGCATATTGGAGGATGGAGCTTATATTGTGTTGTGGACCACATCTCTCTACCAATGTGGATTAATTTTTTGCATAGAGATATTTTATGTCATAAAACAAATCCAAGACAGATTTTAGGTGTATCCTACTTAGCAATAAACATTTTTTAAAATAAACACAATTTCCAGAAAAAGGGGGAAAAAAAAAGATATAGAAAGAAGGATATGGTGTCCAAAGTGTGAGATTAGCAATGATCCCATGCATGATAGGAATTCAGAGTCCTCAGCACATAAAGTTAGTAGTGTGATATCCTTCAAGATGTAGATGTATGCATGTCCAAATGGAGAGCTGCTTCGAGTCACTAGCTCACACGTCCTGCGTTTAATCATCTGCAACAAACCAACCCAAGTCAGATATACATCTCATAGGTGATATAATATAATAGAAGCTATAAGCAAATATGACCCTAGCATCTAAAAACTATATGTTTCACTTATACCTGTAAATCATCGTATTCTTTCCCACAGAAATCCATGCATAAAACTGACTTCATTTCGTATGGAAGCTGAAATGGATCAGTTACTGCCTTAGGCCTGAAGATAAAAAGCTGGCTTTCTCCAACTACACCAAAGAAAATCAAGTTTAATGTAAAATTGTACATTTTGACAGATGAAAACACAGCTAGTCATAAGACAGATGCAAAGGAGTTTCGAATGCTGCAAACTAAGTCAAAGACAAATTTTTCATTTTGATATTGAGCTGGTGGGGCAGGCCACATGCAGACACAGTGCTTGCAAGTGTGTCCAGTGTGTGTTCAAGAGAGAGAGACCTTCTCGTATGGCATGTGAAAGACCCCTAGGGACAAATTGTCGGATCAAATCATTCTGTCCAATACAGATCCTTCCAAGCCACTCTGTATGAAGGCATCTGTGTGTTTCGTCAAAAACATAACTGAATTTCTTATGTGGAGGATTATGCTCATGGACAGGACTGCCAATGTACTGATGATGAACTCCCTCTTCATATGTAAGCCGTGCTTTGAGCATGACATTCACAGATGGAAAGCAGGAAAAGGCTGTAAAATTCCTTAAGGGAACTTCTACTACAAATTTGTACAGCTTATCTTCCACATCAATTCTTCTCACAGTTGATGTGCTCCCTGCAATTTGTCCCTGAACTGTTGTAAGTAGCAGTGTCGCTCCATCCAGAATCAGTCCTCTGAAATAGAAGTACTCATTAAATTTTTATAGTATTCATGGCCTCAACAGAAACTTTGAGTTACAAAGCATATTTTCAACTAAATTCTAGTATTGCATTATAACACGAACCATTTTAAAACAAAAAATTCTTAATTTTTTATCCTTAATTTTTTCAAGTATAAAAAGTAGCTGTAATTCAATAATCAGCAACCACACCCATCTAGCATGCTTCAAAACATTAATACTCATACCTGCCTTTGGCCATCTAGATTTGATCCCAATATATGCTGCCTAGAGGAATTAGCACATCCACAAAGACAGCTGTATTGCATTTTATCTTAGACCAATATCAAACCTACCATTCTTTATGACTCCAAGGTTTGGGGGCTTAGTCTGACTTCAGCTCATTGAACATGTGTTGAGAGAGTTCAATCTATCATTCTCAAGCCTATGGTCCATTGTAGATGGACTTTTCCGTAGGTCACTGTTCAAGCCGAGTTTGGGCCCCATGTTTGATGCCTTGATAACATTTTTAACCTTGTCTTTTTCCTTCATAGGATATGCATTATGATATGAACCATTTTAAAACAAAGAATTTTTACATTTTTCAATTATACAATAGTGGAAATTTAATAGTAAGCAACCATAACCATCTAGCATGCTTCGAAAAATTAACACTCTTGCCTGATTTTGGCATTCTAGATTTGATCCAAATGGACACTGCCAAGCGGAATTACTATTAGTGGATCCACAGAAACAAACCTACCATTCTTTTTGACACCAAGATTTGGGGCCTAGACTGGCTTCAGCTTATTGAGCATGTTTGGAGAGAGTTCAATCTATCATTCTCCAGCCTACAATCCATTGTAGACAGACTGTTCTGCAGGCCATTGTTCAAGCTGAGTTTGGGCTCTGTTACCCACCAAAAAGTGGTAACCCCTAGGAGAAAATTTTTCTCCTCAGCCATCCAGCAGACCTATATGATCATCAAATAACATTATGCCAGTATCCTCCACGTATTGCTCTGGTCAGATTTCTCTCCGATCTGGCATTCCTACTTGAAGGAAGGTGGGTCATCCATTGGCAGGTACTTTAATCATTTTTGCAATCATGTTTTCTCAAATAATGTTATGGGTCAACTTACTTAAGAAATATGGGCCCTGGCAGATAATGCGAATGCCCCGGTGCACTAATATGGATCACAGGGAAAAACTGGATAATTGACTGATCTCGATTGTATTCTTGTTCCCTTACTTCCCCTGGGAGATTAGTCTTTGACTCTAGTCCAGTGGGACCTCCTCTAAGGTCTTGGGGTTTAGGAAGGGCACTACTAGGGATTTGGGAAGCACTGATCAATGTAGCATGTCCAAGGTAATCGACACTTACCACTCTCCTTTTTTCCTTTTTATCCATCTCCATTCTTCGGGCTAGTGATAATTGCTCCTTGGGATTGGCACCTTTCATTCACATTCTTGAGTCAGGGCTTAGGAACATGGCCCTGAAGGTTGATCCAGCTAAAATAAAGATAAAAGCATAGAAAGCCACTAAAAAAAATGTAAAATGTAAAAGATGGCTGGGACATTATTTAACTCGTGGGCAAAAGCCTAGCATGAACTCTACCCCTCACTAGCCCTCACCTAGTTCCGCAAGCATTTGGTGCTTCATTTAAAGAACAAAACTCTTGAAAGTCCCAACCCAGATGAACGATAAATTGCAAAATTCACAAATAAAGACCAATCATAAAAAGTAAAAGGTGTGAAAATTCCAAACTGGGACCCTATTGCAGCAACTGGAAATTATTCTCTTAATTGTTAATTTAATTTAACAATTTATTTATTGTTTGCTACAACGAATATTGAATAACTCAGACCGCAATCTACACAAATAAAACTGCAGAAGAATAAACGCTGGAAGAAATGCTAGCACACACATAAAACAACAGTTATTTTTGGACAAAAGTGCTCGGAAAAACCCAACTTGGGAAAACCGGTGCAGCAACTGAGTTTTTATTATTAAGCAACAGTGAAATAATCTAAGTACAACTGGATGCCGAAACTGACAATCCTACAGAGAAATACTGGCAACAAAAACCTAGTGAGGAAATTTCCTCACTCCACCAGCAAATTCGGGCTCTGACCTCAGCTCCACGTGAGTCATCCAAACAAGATCTACGCAGCTACTACGTCACACTAGCGCAATCCCTTTTGCACTCAGTTCAAACCAGCGTCTCTTCAAGCCGTCTGGTCTGCCATTGTTTGGGAAAATGTCTCTCCTGGCCTCTAGAACCTCTGTCCAGCTTTTGGCACTGAAACTCGTCTTTCCCTAGCGAAATTGAAATTGTCTCTAGAGGCTACTGCGTTGCCCCACGTCAGCCTCACTGTGGTTCTTCTGCCTCTCTGCAAATGCACTCACCAGATCTGGAAACCTTCCTCTGGCTTCACTGCCTCTGCTCCTCTCTCACTGCTTAGATCTCACTTGCTCTCTCTTCGGCAATTGACTGCTGCTACTTTGGAAATCGCTTATGAAATTGAATTGCTCAAGTGTCTTCTCCATCACCACATCGACCTCCTCTTATAATCCTCTGTTGGAGCCCCAACGACCAAGATTAAAACTTAATTGATGGCTAGGATCATCTTGGAGTCGATTCATGTGAGTTTCTAGATCATTCACGCCTTGACTTAATTAATTTTGATTAACTAACCATATTCCCTGAGTTTAGACTTATGAAATATTTAAAAACTGGTTAAGAATCTAATTAAGTCATTTCTAGGTGGTATTTCTAGAAATGATTTCTTGGTTTTGGAGATCTCATGTATTCTAGCCTCTCCATAAAATTTCGTGGCTAGAACACATCTGACACAACAAAAACTAACACTCCGTCTTAGCGAGGAATGTGTTCTAGTGCTACTGCATACCTTGTAGCAGCACCCTGTCTCTGCATCATCTCCTGTCACGTCGCTGATGTCTGGCCATACTTCCCACCACCCATTGCGCAACTCTGATATATGCTGCATCTGTGCTACTGCCAACACTACATTTGCACTGCAAATCCCTCTTCATCTGTTGCTACTGCAAATGCAACATATGCAACTGAAAAGCATCCAAAATACTGAATCAACTATGATTAGTATAATGAATTTGTCACGTGAGTCTTTGACTGCTGCTAGTATTTGCACTGTCACTGAAGAATTTGCGTTGCTGCCAACTCTGCACTGCGCTCCCCAACATCTGACTGCTACTAGTCTCTGCAACTGTCACTCTGGCATCTGACTGCATCAACTGTCACTAATCCATCCTGCTACTGAATACTGTGGACCCCGTAGCAGGTATTGATCCATGAGGTGGACTCCTCAAGGATCCTGCCCAACTGTAGTTCTCTAGGGCTACAACACCAAGTCACTCCACCTCACTCCTAGAGGTATATTAGCAAACATGGTGAAGACTTCCTCCATCTTGGATGATAGCTAATTGATCATTGCTAAAGCAGCCTACTGCCCCTGCTTCTCCTCCTTGTCTTCTTGAGAGGACATTGGGTACTGTAGTGACCGAGCTCACCACATCTGAAGCACTTGACCTTTGATAGGTCCTTCTTCTTCCTCCTCTGCTCCCCTTGTCCCTGACTGGGACCCTTCAATGCTCCTTCACCTGCTTCGATTCGCTGCGATTGCCACTGATGGAGCTCTTCAATAGAGCTTGTCTCAACATCTTCTGCTAAAAATCGGCCCACATCCTGCCCCACCTTGGCAAGATATCTCTGCCCAAGATACTTTGGACGAATATCTGCCACTCCTCGGAAACACTATTTAGAGCCAATCTCACAAGCTCTGTGGGTTGAGGTGCTGCCCCAACAATTGACAACTGATCTCGGACCTCCAGAATCTGGGTGAGGAAGGGGTCTATGCCTTCCCCTTTTTACATCCTAATGAGCTTCAACTTCTCCTCTAATTACATCTTTCGCTGCTTGGAAGTACCCTGGTATAGTGTGGAGAGAGTATCCAACATCTCTTTGACAGTATCTTTGCCATCTTTGTGAGAAACAACATGATCCCTGACACCATCTAGGATCAACCTCTTCGCCTGTGCCATCTCTTTATTGTACTCCTTCAAATGATCTGGGCCCTCGGGAACTGCTACCATTGCATCTATATACATCTTCAGGCCAGATGACATAGTTGGAAGCTCCATCCAACATGTCTTGATCACGAAGCCTAGTAGTGGCCATCTCAACAAAATTACAAATGTCGAAAATCTCCTCTTTTCCTTCTGCTCAGTTGTTGTTTAGCTATTCACACTCCCTTATGGAGTGAGAAAATATGCTCACAACAACTGCTGATCTGCAAGGAAAGAAGTGAACTTCTTGAGACTAGAACTTCCCAGAGAAAAATTTTCCCTTAGTGCGTGCTCTTCTTCCTTCCACTCGACACTGGCTCTGCTCTAGCAAACTACTGCAAAACCACTGCATCCAGCTAGAGATATGTTCCATGAAAAAATTAAGTTGCTCCCTTTGCCTCTAGAATCACTTGATTTGGAGAGACCGAATTTTTATGCCCCACACTCAAAAAAATCGAATCTCCTCAAGTAACTCGGCCTCTTGGCAGAGTGACTGCGCTGCCCCTAGGAATTTCGACCTGCTGCCCACAATGACCAGCGAAATTCCTCCTCTCTTCGCCTCTAAGGTCTCTGTCTGATCAACTATGCTCTGATACCGTGTGAAAATTCCAAACTAGAATCCTATTGCAACAACTAGAAATTATTCTCCTAATTGTTAATTTAATTTAACATTTCTTTACTGTTTGCTACAACAAACACTGAATAAATCACATTGCAACCTACACAAATAAAACTGCGAAAGAATAAATGCTAGCACGCACACATAAAATAACACAGTGATTTTTGGACAAAAGTCCCCAGAAAACCCAACTTGGGAAAATCGGTGCAACAAATGAGGGCTTTATTATTAAGCAGCAGCGAAATAATATGAGTACAACTAGATGCCGACACTAGCAATCCTATAAAGAAATACTGGCAAGAAAAATCTAGTGAAGAAATTTCGTCACTCCAAAAGCAAATCTGAGCTCTGATCTCAACTCTAGGTGAGCCATCCAAACTAGTTCTGCACAACTATTGCATCACACTAGCACAGTCCCTTCTGCACTTAGTTCAAACCAGCGTCTCCTCAAGCCGTCTGGTCTGTTGTTGTCTGGGACACTGTCTCTCCCAGCCTCCGGAACCTCTGTCCAACTTTTAGCACTGAAACTAGTCTTTCCCCAACAGAATCGAAACTACCTCTAGAGGCTACTGCGTTGTCCCAACGTTAGCCACACTGTGGCTCTTCTGCCTCTCTGCAAATGCACTCACCGGATCTAGAAAGCTTCCTTCATCTTCACTATCTGTGTGAAAATTCCTAGATCTAACATTCTCTGGAATCCTACTGCAACCAACTGAATCTACTTCACCTAGATCATAAATTACGTTACAAACTTATTTCAGATTTCTTCTTGAAATATTGAAGCAAATAATTGAAGCAACGTACACCAAATTAAATATGATCCTGAAACATAGAAACTGAGCAAGGAAATATGAACACGTAGGACACCGTTATTTTTGGACAAATGTCCCCAGAAAAACCCAATGTGGGAAAACTGGTGCAGCAGCTCTGAGGGTTTATTATTATGAAGTAGTAGCAAATTTTGAATACATCTTTAAATACCTCACAAGGTTATTCAGTTACAGAGAGAAATACTGGTAGAAAGAATTGTGAGGTTACCTCACACTATCATTGGAAATCCTAGTTGATCCAGCCCCAGACTGATTGCCCCCAGCGTTTCTGGCTGCCTTTGTGCAGTGATTGCGTCAACCCATCATCAAGCTCTTTGGGGACTGAAGTCACTCCTCTGGCTAGTCGATTTGCTGCCCAGGAGATTCGATTTCTGCCTCTCGCTCTCACACCTCGACTCCTGACTTCTGAAACTCGAATTCCCTCTGCAAATCTCAGACTCCTCACTGGCTTCTACATGGCTTTGCGTCAGGCCCTCTGGCTCAGCACTATCTTTGCTGATGATTCTCCAGCTAAGAAAATCACTCTCTCCCCGGAAGCTATCCCTGCCCCTCTGTTGCAAGAAATCTCCTCAATCAAATTTTCCCAAAATGGTTTCTAGGTTCTTTGCAATGCATGTGCCTAAGCCTCCCTACAAAATTTGAGGCCTACAGCACATTCGATGCTACCCCAAATCAACACTCCCTCTTAGCGAGGAATGTGCTCTAGTAATACACTGCTACTACATACTACTCCGACTTTGAAGCATCGTCCTCTGCGCTGCTGATGTCTGACATGCTTTCCACCAACTACTACACTGCTGCTGCAACTGTACTGCTGCCTTTGACACTACCACTGCTAATGCTACATTTGTACTACAACTCCCTCTCAACTGCTGCATTTGCTATGTTGCTAGCACTACCACTGCTAACATTGCATCCGTACTGCAACTCAGTTGCTGAGAGAAGCAACTGAAAAACCTTCAAAATTATTGAACTAACTGTGATTAGTATGATACCACGTGAATGTTGGAACTGACTGCTGCTAGTTTCTACGCTGACCTTCTGTATCTATTGCGTTGCTGCTGACCTCTTCTCTGTGCCATTTGCACTACTGTCAACTCTATTATGTGTTGTTCAATCTCTGGTGCTTCTAGCCACTACAACTGTCTCCCCGACACTCCTCGGCACCATCTGACACTAGTCCATCCTGCTACAGCAAGCCTGGGCTCTTGTAGCAAGGTATTGATCCCAGGTGGACTCCTCAAGGATCCTGCCCATTTGTAGCTCTTTCGAACTACAGCTCCAGATCAGCCCACCTCCCTCCTAGAGGTATCTCGACTGTCATGGTGAACTCCTTGTCGATCTTCACGGCTGCAACCTTAGGACAATGGGATGCATAGTGGCCCATCTCGCCACATCTAAAACACTTCACCTTGGAGACATCCTTCTTTTGTCTTTGTTGCCCTTGCTTCAGCTTCGAAGCAAGGGCTACATTATCCTCCTCCTCCTTGGGCTTTGACCCACTGTTGTTGCTGCTTCCATCAAGTTTGACCTTGACCAGGTCTCTCCTCAACTCCTCTTGTTTTAGAGCTGCCTACATCTCATCCCAATTAGGCAATCATGCTCTGCCCAAGCTACTCTGGACAAAGAGTTACCACTCATCTGAGACAAAATTGACAGCCAGTCTCACTAACTCCGCATCGTGAGGTGTATGCCCCGCAGTCGACAACTCATCACGGGTTTCCTTCACCTTCGTGAGGAATGGATCCACGCGTTCTCCCTTCTGCATCTGAGTAGATCTCAGCTTCTGCTCTAAGTACATCTTCCGCTGCTCGGAAGATCCTTGATACAATGTGGCCAAGGCATCCCACATCTCCTTAGTAGTTGGTCTGCTAATAACATGACAGACCACGTGATCCTTGACTTCATCCAGGATCATCCTCTTAGCCTTTGCCATCTCAGCCTTGTACTTCTTCAACAGATTTTCCTCCACAGGTTCAGCTACCATGCTATCGACTTATGTCTTGAGGGCATGCTCATCTAGAAGAAAAGACATTCTAGCCTTCTAGATAATGTAGTTGGATGCTCCGTCCAACCTATCCTGATCCCTCAAGCCATTGGTTGCCATCTCCTCCGAAAATTGTCGAACAACTCCCTCTTTCTCCCTATTACGTAGCTTCTACACTGGCTTACATACTCCCTGATGAAGTTGGTAAGTTTGTTGTTGCTCTGCTGCCTAGAAAATGAGAAATATTGATTTCCTCGGCAAGCAACCACTGAGAAAGTATTCCCTCACTATGTGATCTGCTTCCTTCTTCCGACGACTTTTCTGCCCAACACTCAGCTTACAGAAAACTATGTCCCTCTAGCTCCACGCCGAGGCTTTGCGTGGCTCCCTCTGCCTTGGCAAACTCTCGATCTGGCAATCTTACCTCTTTGTCGACTCACTCAGAGAAAGACAACGTTGAAAATATAGCCTCCTGGCTAGAACTGCGAAATCCCTCGGGGGATTCAAACTATTGCTTGCTGCAGCAAGTTGGCCCTTGCTTCAGTGTTAGATTGGCTCTTCCTGTTTCACATCAAACACTTTGATACCATGTGAAAATTCCTAGATCTAACAAACTCTGGAATCCTACTACAACCAGCTGAATCTACTTCACCTAGCTCGTACGTTACATTACAAACTTATTTCAGATTTCTTCTTGAAATAATGAAGCAAATTACTGAAACAACCTACACCAAATTAAATATGATTCTGAAACATAGAAACTGAGCAAGGAAATACAAACACATAGGACACCGTTATTTTTGGACAAATGTCCCTAAAAAAACCCAATGCGGGAAAACTAGTGCAACAACTTTGAAGGTTTATTATTATTAAGCAGTAGCAAATTCTGAATACATCTCTGAATAACTCACAGGGTTATTCAGTTACAGAGAGAAATACTAGCAGAAAGAATTGTGAGGTTACCTCACACTATCACTGGAAATCCTGGCTGATCTAACCCTAGATTGATTGCCCTTGACTTTTCTGGCTACCTCTGCGCAGTATCTGCGTCAGCCTAGCATCAAGTTCTCTGAGAACTGTGTCACTCCTCTAGCTAGTCAATTTGCTGCCCAGGAGATTCGATTTCTACCTCCGGTCTCACACCTCGGCTCCCCTCTTCTGAAACTCGAATTCCCTCTGCAAATTTCATACTCCTCACTGGCTTCGGTGATGCATCTGCGTTAGCCCCTCTAGCTTAGTGCTGTCACTGCTGGATTACTCTTTGCTGATGATTCTCCGGTTGAGAAAATCACTCTCTCCGGAAGCTATCCCTGCCCCTCTGCTACGAGAATTCTCCTCAATCGATTTTTCCTCCTGAGAACTTCTCACTTCAGAAAATCAATTTTTTGATCTCTTTTGGTGTATTTTCCAAATGACCCTCAAGCCCCTTCTTATATCTTCCTGTCGGACAACCAATGGCCTAGATTAACTCCTAATCAAAGGCTCATATTGTTTTGACTTGATCTTCGTTTTTTTCTAGAAGTTACACCCACAATTAGATTAATACCCATTAATATTTTAATTTCCCTAAGTTTAGACTTTGTATCTCCATTAAAAATATTAATTATCTTAATAAAATCGTCTCTGGGAGGAATTTCCCAAAACGGTTTCTGAGTTCTTTGGAATGCATGTGCCTAATCCTCCCTGCAAAATTTGAGGCCTAGAGCACATCCGATGCTACCCCAAATCAACACTCTGACCCTCTCACATTGCTTCGATCTCACTTGCTCTCTGTTCGGCAATTGACTGCTGCTACTCTAGAAATCATCTGCTCATTAAATCGAACTGCCCAAGTGTTTTCTCCATCACCACATCGACCTCCTCTTATAGTCCCCTGTTGGAGCACCAACAGCCAAGATTAAAACATAATCGATGGCTGGGATCATTTGTGAGTCGATCTGTGTGCGTTTCTAGATCATTCACTCCTTGACTTAATTAATTAACCATATTCCCTAAGTATAGACTTAGGAAATATTTAAAATTGGTTAATAATCTAATTAAGTCATTTTTAGGTGGAATTTCCATAAACGATTTATGGGTTTTGGAGATCTCATGTATTCTAGCCTCTCCACAAAATTTTGTGGCTAGATCACATCCGATGCTACAAAAACTAACAAAAGGCACACTAGAGGTTGGAAAAAGCAGGCCGAGGAAAGGGGTGACTCATGCCACCACAATCGCTCCCTCCTTACATCTAAACACAAGATGTTGGACCCTCCATTAGCTAGTCACATGATTATGGCACCTACCTTAAAGTCACTCCCACTATGTAACCATCATTACACACCTATGGATTGATGGGCTAATCTGGGACATGTCACTCCACTTTATGGCTGGAAACACCTAGTAGGGTTGACCTAACTATCCCTAATATAAGTGAAGTAACTTGTTTACATGTCTTAATCTTGTTAGACATTTGAAAGTGAGTTGTGTGTGAAGTATTCTTATGCCCCTAGCATTAGGTATGGTCCATTATGATGCATTGATGGTTATTGTTCCTAATGATTGTTGATTTCACTTGACCTTGAGAGGCTTTTGTTAGGTGATGTTTTCACATCAATAAAGATGCCTTTAGAGTTAGTCTTGATCCTCTTCAGCAACACGCCAAAGGTTTTTGTACCCCATTTATAGAGCAGTTTTGACCTTGATGATGTAATGTTTCCCCTCTAGAGATGAACGTTGGGCTATGAGATGATTCCACATGGTACTTGACTCTCATGAGCACCCCCAGATGCTAAAACGTTGCCCATTGAGGTTGGGCATTGGACCTACTGATGACGTGCCTAGATGGACCCAGGACGCCCCCAAGCTAGCCTTAACACTATTTGATGGGCATTATTTGTTCTTGAGTTCAGATGATAGTTGGTTATAGTTGAGATGACATGGGAGGGCTTGCACATCACCTTTTGACCCCAATGCTTGGGCATGATGGTGCCACATTACTTTTTTTGTCCCTAGAAGGGTGACATAGGGCACAATTCTAATGAAGTCACGGTTTTGGAGGCACTTATGCAGGCATACCCATGCACTTTGAGATTTTCTTGGAGTGAAGAGTGTTACCCACCAAAATGGGTAACCCCATAGGAGAACACTTTTTCTCCTATCCCGACAACCAACTAGCCCACAACCCTACACATTGCTTAGTGATGGAGGCATACCCATGCACTTTGAGATTTTCTTGGAGTGAGGAGTTTTACCATCCAAAATGGTAACCCTATTGGAGAAAAAAAATTCTTCTATCTCGGATAGCCAACAAACCAACAACCCTACACATTGCTCAATGATGATGATATGACACATTCCTCTGGTTTTTGCATGGGTTATACACCTCTCACCATCCAACATTCCTCTTGAACGAAGATGGGCTACCACTCAGTAGGCACTTTAACCATTTTGCAATCAAGTTCTTTTACTTAATGTCCTGGCAGAGAGATGAGTGAGTTTACCTCACACTATCACTGGAAATCTTGTCTGATTCAACCACTAAATGGCCAGCCCCTGGCTGCTTCTGCGCAGTCTCTATGCAATCATTATGTAGGCCTTGTGTCACTCCTCTCGGCTGATTGATTTGCTTCTAAGACTTCGATTTCTGCCCTCTCGGTCTCACTCCCCAACTTTTGTCTTTGGAAATCGATTCTCCAGCAATTTTACGATTCCTTCTAGGCTTTTGCGTTGCCTCTGCGTGGCCTTGCGTCAACCTCTCTGGCTCTGCATTGCCTCTGCTGGATCTCTCTCTGCCTTCTCTGCTGAGTATTCCTGGATTAGGAGAAATCTCCAATCGAAACTATCCCTGTCCCTCACTGCAAAATATCACTTCGAATTTCTCTTCGGCAGCTGCTCTCCTTCAGAAATTCAATCTTCTGATCTTCACTCGATGTATGTTCCAAATGCCCATCAAGCCTCCTCTTATAACCCTTCTGTTGAGAACCAACGGCCCAGATTACATTCTAATCAATGGCTTAGATCATTTTGTCTTGATCCTCGTCTTCTTCTAGAAGTTTTACCCACAGTTAGATTAATACCCTTTAATTATTTTAATTTCCTAAGTTTAGACTAGGCCTCCATTAAAAATAATTAATTATTTTAATAAAACTGTCTCCGGGTGGAATTTCCCAAAACGATTTATGGGTATTGTGGAATACATGTGTCCAAGCCTTGCTGCAAATTTTGAGGCTTAGAGCACATCCGATGCTACCAGAAATCAACACTCCCTCTTAGCGAGGAATGTGCTCTAGTAATGGAACCTTTTGAAGCATCACCCTTCTCGGTAACGTCTCCCACTGTGCTGCTGATGTCTGAAATTGCTGCCCACCTATTATTATGCAAATGCTGCATCTATACTGCTGCTGACCCTACCACTGCCAACACTACATTTGTACTGCAACTCCCTCTCAAATTCAGCATCCGTGTTGTTGATGGCACTACCACTACCAATACTGCATCTGCATTGCATCTTTCTCCAACTGCTGCTGCCACTGCATCAACAACGGAAAAGCATCCCAAATTATTGAATTGGTGTTCAATATGATGCATTTGTTGTTAGAGTTCTGACTGTTGCTAGTCTCTGCACTACTACTGACCTCTGGTCTATGCCAACTGCACTGCTGCCAACTCTAACTCTGCGCTTCTCAGTCTCTGGCGCTCCTAGCTACTACAACTATCACTCCGACACTCCTTTGCACCAACTGAAACTGGTCCATCATGCTACTTCTGATCTGGGCTCCCGTAGCAAGGTATTGATCCAAGAGGTGTACTCCTTAAGGATCCTGCCCATCTGCAGTTCTTTGGAACTACAGTTCTATATCACCCCACCTCTGAGCGATCATGGCAAACTCCTCCTCCTCGATCTGTGCAAATGCAGCCTTCCGATCATGCTTCTCATCCTTGTTCTTCTTCTTGAGAGGACATTGTGTAGTGTAATGACCAAGTTCGCCACACCGGAAGCACTTGATCTTCGAAATATCTTTATTTTTCTTTTGTTGCTCTTGCTGCCCTTTAGATGCGAGGGCTACATTCTCATCCTGCTCCTTGGGCTTCTTCCCACTGTTGTTGTTGCTACTGTCAAGTTTGCACTTAACTAAGTCTCTCCTCATCTCTTCCTACTGAAGAGCGGCCTACATTCCTTCTCAGTATGCTCTGGACAATACTTTCCATTCTTCTGAAACTGAGTTCAGGGCCAGCCTCACCATCTCGATCGGCTAAGGTGTTGACCCCACAACTACTAACTTGTCTCGGGTCTCCTAAAGCTTTCCAAGGAACAGATTAATGTATTCCCCCTTCTGCATTTGCGTGGATCTCATCTTTTGCTCCAAGTACATCTTTTGTTTCTCTTAAGATCATTGATATAGCGTGTACAAGGAATCCCACATCTCCTTGGCAGTTCCTTTTGCCTGAGATGTGACAAACTACATGATCCTTCACTCCGTCGAGGATCATCTGCTTGGCATTTTCCATCTCTCTCTTGTACATTTTGAGTGGATCTAGATCCACGGGTTCAACTACCACACTGTCGACGTAGATCTTGAGACCAAAAGGCATGACATCCTCACCTTCCATATCACATAGTTGGATGCACCATCCAACTGATCTTGATCTCTCAACCCATTGGTTGCCATCTCTGCCAATAAAACTGCGGAAACTAAATACAACATAGGAGAGAAATAAACATCACACATCTACACAGTTCTTTTTGGATAAATGTCCCCAGAAAACCCCAATGCAGGAAAACCGATGCAACAACTGAGGGTTTTATTATTATGCAATAGTTTTTCTGAATACAACCTCTTGATGGCATGTCGGCTATCCAGTACAGAGAATATTACTAACAGAGAGATGAGTGAGTTTACCTCACACTATCACTGGAAATCCTGGCCGATTCAGCGCCTGATTGCCTCGGTGCAATCTCTACGCAATCACTGCGTAGGCCCTGCGTCACTCCTCCCGGCTGATCGATTTGCTTTTGAGACTTCGACTTCGATTCTACATAAAATTTACGGATACCTTATGGGCTTCTGTGCTACCTCTGCATGGCCCTACGTCAGCCTCTCTGGCTCTACGTTGCCTCTGCTGGATTTCTCTTTGCCTTCTCTGTTGAGTATTTCCAGATCAAGAGAAATCTCCAACCGGAACTATCCCTACCCCCCACTACAAATGATCACTTTGAATTTCTCTCCGACAACTGCTCTCCATCATAAATTTGATCTTTTGATCTTCATTTGATGTATGTTCGAAATGCCCATCAAGCCTCCTCTTATAACACTTCTATTGAGAACCAATGGCCCAAATTAAATTATAATCAATGGCTTAGATCATTTTGGCTTTATCCTCATCTTCTTCTAGAAGTTTTACCCACAGTTAGATTAATATCCTTTAATTATTTTAATTTCCTAAGTTTAGACTCAGGGCTCCATTAAAAATAATTAATTATTTTAATAAAACTATCTCCGGGTGGAATTTCCCAAAACAATTTGTGTATTGTGGAATACATGTGTCCAAGCCTCCCTACAAATTTTGAGGTAGAGCACATCTGATGTGAAAATTTCTGAATTTAACACATCAGAAACCCCCACTACAATATCTGGTTTATTATCTCCTACTTGTTCTTTACATTAGCAAGCTATTTATATGCATAAATATTGAAATAAACACAATTGCAGTAGGGGTTTCTAATGTGTTAAATTCATAAATTTCCACATGGTATCAGAGCGTTGCAGATCACAGGAGGACTGAAGACACCAGCAGAAATCTGAAATTTGCAACACAAGCAGCAGTCCCGAGAGACAGTGCTATTCTTGAGCAAAAGGAGCAAGAGAAGAAGTGATGCAGGCTCTGCGTCATCATTTCAAGCCAAGGAAAGGGCCAGTGCAGAGGCAAAGAGAGGTAGAAGAGGCTCACAAAGAGCCATGACATCCTGCTCAGCCAGGTAGGATTGATGCAGTTGGCCAGAGGGGCGGATTCAACTTTTTGTCGGGTTGCGCAGAGCCTGAAAGGCTCATTTTCTTCAGTTGCTGGGGGTTGGGGAGCTGTGGGCAGATTGCGATTTGAGGAGTTGGTGGGATGTTGTTTCTGTCAAATCAAATGCCTAAGGAGGCGGAACCAAGGTAGAGGGAATCACTACCTTGACGGATTTCTAGCCAAGGAATCCAGATCCGAGTTGCAGTTGCAAGGAGGATTGGAGAGGAGCAGTTCGACAACTGGCCAAAGGATTTCCAGGAGGGAAATCAGGACTTAGAGGAAGATTTCTAGGAGGGGAGTCGAGACTCAGAGGGAGTCCAGAAGAGGAGCTGAAATGGCAATGAACAGACTAAGGGATCAGAACAAGTTAGACGGGGCTTCCAACTTTGGCATCAAGGACTTTGCCTTGAAAACCGTAGTTGTCCCAGTTGACCTGAATGCTAATGAAAAGTATGAGGAGGCCGAGGAGAAGGAAAAATGCTTGATCCTAGATGGGGTCAAAGATCATGTCATACCACATATTGCTGAGAAGAACACAACAAGGGAGATGTGGAAGGCGCTGACCACCTTATACAAGGGCTCTTCTGTGCAGCGGAAGATGCTATTGGAGAATCAGCTGAGGTCATATAAGATGCAGAAGGGAGAGCAAATAGATCCATTCCTTCTTAAATTGCAGGAAATTTACGACCAACTTACTTTCGTGGGGTCTACACTGGATCTAGAGTTTATGGTCAACACTGCCCTAAATGCAGTCTTCGTGGAGTGGGAGACATTTGTCCAAAGTATTTTGGGCAGGGCTACTCTTCCCAATTGGGAGGAGATGTGGGCAGCGCTTCGCTAGGAAGAGATTAAGAGGTTGACCAAGGCGAGGAGTAGTGGCAAGGGAGGTCGAATCAAGAAAGAGGAGGAGGAGGATGCGGCTCTAGCATCTGCGGGGTAGCAATGGAAGAGGAAGAAAAAGGACATCTCCAAGGTTAAGTGCTTCCATTGTGGGGAGCTGGGACATTATGTATCCCAGTGTTCCCAGGAAGAAAAAGGGAGAGGCTTCCGATTCAAAGGCAGCTCCAGCTAAGGTGGAGAAAGAGGTCAAGCCTGATGAGGATTGTGCCCTGAGTGCTCATGCATTTCTAGAGAAGAGGTGGGGAGACATCGAGTTGTAGTCAAGAGGACTAAATACTAGCGGCATGATCCTTGAGGTGCCCAAACTCTTGGATCACATCCGGCTACGAGAGCACTTAACAATAGTAGCGTGATGACAAGTGTCGGGTCGAGCAAAGTGTGATGGAGCGGTAAGGCAGGGCTAGAATGCAGAAGTCTATAGCAACACAGTAGAGGTTGCAGCAGTGCGAGAGGCACAAAGGTGTTTGTAGCAGCATAGTGGCAGCAGAGGGAGCACAAGATAGCAGCAGAGGCAACTTCAGCATCACGAGGTTTCCAGACTGATTGGGATGTCAGTACTTGGGTGAAGTCACTTACCTACTTCTCGGTAACTAAGTTGCAGTGCAACAGTTAGCAGTGGTAGTGCTATGGGTAGCATGATGCAGCATTTTGAGAGGGAGCTGTAGTACAAATGTAGCAGTGCAGGTGGCAATGTCATGGGCAACAGTGCAGGGGTGTGAGGCAGGCCAAGCATTAGCACAGGTACCAATGCGGAAGATCAGTGTGATGTTTCTATGGTGAAGCATTATTAGAGCACATTCCTCGCTAAGAGGGAGTGTTGATTTTTGGTAGCATCGGATGTGCTCTAGCCATGAAAATCGATGGAGAGGCTAAGGCACATGAGATCTCCAAGACCCAGAAATCGTTTGGGGAAATTCCACCCAGATGGAGAGATATTAAAATAATTAATATTTTTAATGGGGTTCCTAAGTCTAAACTTAGAAAAATTAAAATATTAATGTGTATTAATATAATATGAGTGAGAAAGTTCTAAATAACGAGGATCAAGCCAAATCTAATCTTAGCTGTTGATTAGGGACTTAATCTCAGCTGTTGATTCGTCAACAAGAAAAGTATAGGAGGCTTGAGGGTTAGTTGGAGAGACGCCAAGTTTATCAGTAAGTTCAATTTTCTTGGGCGAGGTTTGCTGAGAGAATTGAACCAGTGATCTGTTGCAACGAGGGGCAGTTTGGTAGGAGGCTGAGAATACACAACAGAGAGGCAAAGATAGTGCTAGAGAGACAACGCAGAGCCAAGGAGAGCTGACGCAGGGGCAACCAAAGTTGATGCAAAGGGAACCGGGACTGACACAAACGTTGAGAAGGCCAGCGCAGGGGACGCAGAGGGCCAAGATGTTGACGCAAAAGCCGCAGAGGCTGATGCAAAGGGTTTGCAGAGCTGACGCTTGGCAAAAGAGGATGCATTGGGTGATTTTCCGTGGGGCAGATTGAGTGTTGGTGAGCTGACGTAGAGCCGTAGGAGGGTGATGCAGTTCCTGAGAGAAGCTTGGAGCAGTTTTCATTGTCTAGCTCAAGAACTGTCAAAGTCACTGTGGGGTTCATCAAAGGAACTGTCGAAATCATTGTGGGGTTCATCATCCAGTTGTTGATCAACGGAAATATTTGTCTCTGAAGAGAGGTACTACTGCCAAGGATATTCTCTGAAGGGCGAGCCATTTTTGGCACCCTAGTTGTATTCAAAAAACGGCATAATAATAAAACCCTCATATCTGTGGTTTTTCAGCATTGGGTTTTTCCAGGGACGATTGTCCAAAAATAACGGTGTCCCTTGTGTTGTCTCAATTTGTTTCAGTTGCTAATCTGTATATGTGTGAAGGTTGCATTTGTGTTTATTTCGGTATTTTATTGGTAAATAACTTGTTAATTGAAAGAACAAATAGGAGATGATAACCAGATAATGCAGTAGGAATTTCTGATGTGTCAGACTTAGAAATTTCCACATCTGATGCTACCAGAATTCAACATATAGGAGGGGCACTACTTAAGAAGCTTGGATTGAAGTAGTTTGTTCATAACCCTTTGATAACATCTTTCACCATTCCCTTGATACAGCATCCATCCTTTGGGTCAATTGTCATTTGTTCACTGGGATTTAACACTTATAAATCTCACATCCATGAGTAGCATTAGAAAAAATTTGCATTGGAGGTTGATGCAGCTACAAGAAAGATAAAAGCATAACATGGCCACAACAAAAGAAAAAGAGAAGTTAAAATACAAAAGATGGTTGAGACACAATTAGCGCATGGACAAGTAGCAAGAGTCCCACGGGTCTCAACGCTTCACCTAAAGGGTGTCATGTGCTCCTCTAGTAGATTCAGGCCCCAGTTAAGTCACCCAATCCAAGATGAAACCACCTGCCAATCACGCAGAATGTCCAATGCTGTATCTTCACCATCATGTATAATAATTTGTTAGTGCATCTAACTGAACCAAACTTGTTGTTCAAAGGAAAATTGAGACTTCATACGCGGCTTCTCTTCCAAATTTGGGGCTTTGATCATGTAATAATGTTATCTCCGTAGGTAGGAGTGGCTAATAGACAACCCTATTAGGTGTTCACAACCCCTAAAGGGAGAGATAGGTCCTTAGTACATCCTTAATCAATAGGTGGTAGATGAGTAATGATGGTATGAAGTGGCGATAAAGGGGTCTCAGGGCCAAATGCCATGGGTACAAGAATAGCAATAATGAGGAAGTCCACATATTCGGTGTACAAAGGGAGAAATCGTGGATGCATGAGTCACCCTAGCCTTTGTCTTTCCACCCTTCTTTATTTTCCTTTTTCCTTTTCTTATGTTTCTTTGTATTACTGCAAGGGGTTCCAAGAAATGTGAGCATGTTGTGAATGATGTATAACAGTTATTACCGCCTTAAGGTGGGCAGTTCATTGCCCACCAAGGGTTGGGATGTGCATGGGTTCCTTTATGATGTGAAGGGAACTTATGAGCCATTTTACATTTTACATTTTACTATCTTTTACATTTTATGATTTTCTTTTTCTTTTGTTTATTGCTTGTGGCCATGATATGCTTTTAACTTTCCTTTAACTGCATCAACCTCCAAGGCAACATTTCTAGGCCTGACCTAGATATGTGGACAAGGGGAGGGGGGTGTACCAATGCCTTGTGGACCCAATGGTCATGTGGACCCAGAGAAGGAAAAATGTGAAATAGGGCTCGTAATGTATGGAAGGGAGTGAAAATTTGTGAAATGAGAAAACAAGACCACACTATGAAAATCGGGGCTTCCCAAATAGTGCCCTTCCTAAATCCATAGGCCAATAGGGGAGATCCCAAGGGGCTACGATTGAAAATTAACCCCCCATTTAAGGCGCGAGAACAAAACCACGTCAAAGCCCTTCCTTCTTCCAAGTCAACCAATAATCCATGCCCAAAATGCATAAATGCAAAACAAGCATAAGCACCCGATTGCACAATGAAAAACATACCTTTTGGGTCAGATTACCCACCTTCTAGCATATCCTCTTGAAAAAAAACATACAACTGATGCAAGGAGCAAAGATAAAGTGGCACATCTTATCCAATACAAAGTGGCTCTCAAGGGTTGCTTGCTACTGGAGAAGATGAGTAGTAGAAAATTTGAAAATTCCGTGAATGCAACAATTGGATATTATTCTCCTAACTGGTGCAGTTTATTCGTCTTCTGTTAATTAATATTAACGACAAATAACGAATAATTCACTGATGCATTCTTCACAAATAAAAGTGTCACGGGCATAAAAATATGGAATTGAGAAATAGATGCACACACAATAAAATGGACTGTTGATTTCAGGTAGCATCGGATGTGCTTTAGCCATGAAAATTGGTCGAGAGGCTAAATCACATGAGATCTCCAAGACCTAGAAATGGTTTGGGCAGATTTTAACCGGTTTTGGAGATATTAAAATAATTAATATTTTAATGGAGTTCCTAAGTCTAGACTTAGGAAAAATAAAATATTAATGGGTATTAATATAAAACTGGGATAGAAGGTTCCAAAAGTCATGGATCAAGCCAAATCTAATCTTAGCCGTTGATTAGAGATTTAATCTCGACTGTTGAAGGACCAACGAGAAAAAGTATGAGGAGGCTTAAGGGTCAGTTGGAGAACACACCAAGAGAGATCAAGAATTCGATTTTCTGGGGCAGGGTTTGCTGAGGAAATCGAGTGAGTGATCTGTGTTGCAGTTGAGAGGCAGTGAATACATAGTAGAGAGGTAGAGTTGGTACCAGAGAGGTAGCGCAAAGCCCAGTGAGGTTGGCGCAGAGGCAGTTGGAAGCTACGTAGAGGCAACCAAGAGTTGCATAGAGCCAGAGAGGCCAGTGTGTGAGACGCAGAGGGTCTAGGGGTTGACGCAGAGGCTCCAAAAGTTGACGCAGAGGCTAGCAGCGCTGATGCAGGGCTTAGAGGCAACGCTGGAGGATTTCGTGGGACAAAATGGGAGTTGGTGAGCCAGATAGGGTGACGCAGTCCCTATCAGATTGACGCAGAGCAGCATAGGCTGCAAGTGTTGTTGTGCGATCGTTCATCCGGTGATTAATCAGCCAGAATATCTGTCTCCAAGGAGAGGTACTACTGCCGAGGGCATTCTCTGCTGGGTGAGCCATTTCTGGCACCCTAGTTGTATTATGAAAACTGCATAATAATAAAACCCTCTGACTAGCTGCACCGTTTTCCCGCATTGAGTTTTTTCGGGGACATTGGTCCAAAAATAACGGTGTCACTTGTGTGCTTATTTACTTTCAGTTGATGATTCGTAGATTTTGATATTGTACTTGTGTTTATTTTCAGTATTTACATGGTAAATAACTTGTTAAATAATTAAACAAGTAGGAAGAAATAAACCATATAGTACAGGAAGAATTTCTAACGGGTTAAACTTAGAAATTCCAACACGGACACCATTATTTTTGGACAATTGTCCTTAGAAAAACCCCGAAGGGAAAACTAGTGTAGTGGATGAGGGTTTTATTATTATGTAGCAATGTGAGAAATTTTACAATTGGTTGCCAACCTGGCAAACCTCCAAAAATCTACTGGAAAAATATGCTAGAGACACCTTGTCTCCCTCTGCAAACAATCTTGGCCTCCTCTAGACCACTCACATCAAAAATTGGAAATCACAACTGCCTTCCTGTAGTACGTACTGCTAGCCGAAGGAAATTTGTACAGTCCAGAAATTGCCTCTAGGTGAGACGTCTAACCCCCCTTTGCCTTTGGAAACAGTTCGCTCTGCCTCTTGGGAATGGATCTGAGCACTAGCAACTGAAACGATTCTCCTTTCGACAACTCACACTAGGGTTTCTGACTCTTCACCGACCTCCTCTACAGATAATTCAGCCTCCCTCTTCCTGCCACTCTAACATTGGAAAATCACTGGACTCTCTTCTCCGGATCTCTGCTACTCCCTCTCTCTGATGCTCTTCCCTAGCTTCAATGGCACCCTGCTGAAAACCTACAACTAGGTAGTCGAACTGCTCAAATGTTCTCTGTGTCTTCTCCAAGCTCCTTTGACTTGCTCTTATAATCTCTCGTTGAAGTCTCAACAACATTGATTTAATCTCCATCGACAACTAAGATCAATTTGACTTCATCAATAGAAGCCTCTAGAGAAAAATCGAATTACCTTAATTAATTAAATTAATTAACCACTTTTGCAAAGATAGACTTCGGAAATATTTAAATGACGACTAATTAATTTAATTAAGGTGTTTCTGAGTCTTATCTCGTGGAACCTTTCATGGATTTTGGAGATCTCGTGCTCCTTCGCCTCTTAGACACAATTCGAGACTAGAACACCTGTCCGCTGCTACCAAACTCATAAAAAACTAACATAAAAGGTCTCCCAAGGGTCCCCACTTTTGGTGGGTAACGTCTGGCTCCAACTAGGACATGAGCTCACCATAGAGTGCATGATCCATGTACTCGAACATGAAGGTCATGAGAACTCCTACAATCTCCTGGGATGTTGACTTGTATCCTACACATCACAATTCAACTATTGCAAGCATGTGCACTGGGTGTACTTTTATCGCCAATGCTTTTTATCAAATAATAAATCCATACAGAAAAGTAAATCTATTCTAAGATGCAAGGCTAATCTACAATGCAACCTATTTTAGCATGCGGACATAATATGATGATAGTAGTTATGCAAACATAATATGCAATGCATCCTACACTACCATGCATGTTAACACATTATGCAAGGGCTAAGTGTAGTCATATACCCAATATAACCAACATATCATTAGATCAATATAACATATTTTGTCCATACGAGTTCTTGTGAGATAGGGCATCAAAATATCACATCCTCCTTTGCAAAATTGGCTTGATGAAGGGCAAGGGTGGGAGGCGGGAAAACAAAAAGAGAAAGCATCATGGATGAGGAAGAGGGATCCACCTAGCATCATTGGATCCTCTCTTGTACCAAAGAATGGAGAATTCAATGATCAAACTCATGAACTTTTGATGACGAGCAATCTCGGGCATATCGGTCTCATCATTGTCCTTAGGAACAATGCTGGGAGAGATATGAGGAAGATGGAGGAGGGACAAGATCATCATTAGTGTCATATATTGGATCATTGTCAAAACAATGACCAATGTCCCATTTGCCTTCTTCTATATGCATGAATTCAAAAATGTCAACATCATGCAAATCTCGAGTGGCCATTTCCTTTAGCTTTGCATAACAATCAATGGGGAATCGCCAGGGTGAATTCAAAATGCCTTGAGAGATGCTTGCTTCACCCTACAAGCATTGACATTGAGGTTCAATGAAAAGTCAGGGATTTGATCTTCCAATGGCATTGCTAAATAATGATCTATATTGTTGTATGGGGACAAGACACATGCTTCGTGTCCCTGACAACGATGCCAAAAATGTCTTCCATAAAATCTCTTTCCCTAGTTGTTCCTCCAAGAGGGAAACCCTAGTTCTTTTCCCATCAACGTGAGGACTTCCTTGAAGGTTGTATCAGCTTAGCACTTGTTGACGTAGATCATAAGATGAATCTCAAAACCCTAGGTCTTGTGCCTTCTTTTCTAACGCTTTTCTTTGAGAGCATTTTTGCTTCTTTGAAGCCTTGAACCATTATTGAGTCTCTCTCTTGAATGAGCTCTAGCTTGATCACTTTATGCTTTATACCTAGCATATCTATTTAAGTGATCTCCTTTTATTGGGACTCCTCCCATCAACGAAAGTCCATAAAGCGCAAGGGGTTTTGGCTGAGGTGACATTGGGTCTCTACCCCATCGTTAGCACTTTGTCTGGCTCTTGTCTTGTAAGGTTTCCCTCTCCAAGGTGCGCCAGATTTTGTGGTACCATTACCCACCAAAAGTGGGTAACCCTCAGAGAACTTTTCTCTTAGTCATCTTCTTCCAGCTAGTAGTCAACAACCTCTGATAATCACTTCGTAACTGATGTGATGTGCCACTTTATCTCTGCCACCTGCATCAATTGTATGTTTCTTCGCTCATTTGTCAAGAGCGTATGTTAGAATGTGGGCAATCCAACCCAAAATGTATGCTTTTCGTTGTGCAATTAGGTGCTTATGCTTGTTTTTCATTTGGGCATGGCTTATCAAGTGACTTGGAAGAAGGAAGAGCTTTGACCATGGGTTTGTTCCCTCACCTTAAATGGGGGTTTAATCCTCAATCCTAGTCTCGTGTGATCTGCCCTATTGGCCAATGGTTTTAGGAAGGGAACTACTTGGGAAACCTAAATTTTGGTAGCGTTGTCTCATTTTCCCATTGCACATTTTCCACTCCCCTCCGCCCATTACAAACCCTATTTCACCATTTTCCTTCTTTGGGTCTGTAGAGTCTCATGACCGTTTTGTTTTTGACATCATTTCCATCCATTTTTCCTCTTTTCATCACTGCTATCAACTCAAATAAACAATAAAATAATAGATTTTGACATGGTAAGGTACTCATATGTCTTATTTTTCATATCTATTAATGTGCCTTATTATTAAATTAAAGATTGTAATAGCTATGGAATTAACATGAATCTGCAATTGGTTTATGATTCTGCAACTATCTACATGGTTTGTCGGATTCCAGTACGCCAGCCAAGCAAAGAAGCACATGGGCAGATAGGAATTGATCTCCTCCTATTCACCCGAGCAAAATCATCAAGGAAATTGCCCAGTGGCGCAATCAAGGAAGCATGCCAACGCGTGGATGAACAGAGCAGCGAGAGTTCAAATCAATCATGACTCTCCGATTTGCTTTCCAAATAGCAAATCGTCGAGAAGCGTTAAAATTTCCATCATCAGATTAGCAGTTAGATTAGGATTGTTTTTAAGTTTTTAAGGCATGAAAGTCTCAAAACTGTTGGGCGTGGATGTTATATATATAAACATAAAACAAACACACACGCAGACATATATGTAATTTGTAATTGACAGTTTGAAGTCCCATGATCCTATTCCTTTTTAATTGAAGTATTCTCATGAATATCATGCTCAGTTAGTTGTTGAGATAGAGTTATAAACCTACTGTTTTGTGGAGGACCCCTACAGACAGTTGAGGTTCATTCATTTGCTTATTATTCAGTTCAATTCATTTCATTATTTTTCCAGAATTGCATTATCGTAGTTTCATTTCTTTGCAATTACTTGTTTACAGCTTTCCATTTGTTTTCTGTTGATTTCAAATCATTTACACGCTTTCTAAAATATGATTGTGTACATAAATCTCCGTCCTTTCATAAGTAATTATGTTTGTTTAGATCGCATTCTTTCTGCTTTTATTTTTATTATTTCAAGTAAGATTGTTAATTGCAGTGCGTAGATCTTAATATAGATTGCTTTATAAATTTTATCCTTGAATAGAAGTAATTATCTTTAGAGTAGAAGTAATTATCTTTCTAGAACATTAGTTTAGGTAGCTCTATTTTATCATTTTTACATAGTAACTAACAATAGTCAGTAAAAAAGGATCATGATAGCTTGTCTTATTTTCCTTTTCAAAGAGTTAATTGTATTGTAAATCTTTAATTTTCATTAGGAACATAGGAACAAAAAAAATCCTGAAAAAAAACCATCCACAATTGTTATCTTAATAAACTCAAAAAGACTCCTAGCATATAGAGTGCACTTGCACTTCACAAGTTTACCAACTCCAGTCGATAATTTATGTAAGAAATTTAAGAACAATGAATTGACTAGACATTTAAGCGCCGTTGGCAGGGGAGTGTAAACAAAAGTCTTGATTTATTTTAAAATTAAAATTACATGATATGCATAGGGGAAAAGACTCTAGGGGTAGATTTGTAGGTAGAGGAAAGAACTTAATTCCAACAACATCACTTACTCCACCACGACCAATAGAACAAGGACAACAACAATCATAGGAGTAGTCAGAGGATGACATTCTTCTTGTAGAAATTTTAGAGAATATGAACAAGAAAGATGTTAGAAGAAAGAAAGCCAGCCAAAAGAGAGAGAGCACATCCAAAATAGAGAAACCTAAAATAGAAAGAAAGAAAGCTAAAATTCAAAAGCCTCTTGTGACAAGCTTAAGAAGAAGTACTAGACTCAATCCAACAACAAAAGAACAGCCTACAAAAAGTATGGAGCATATCGACTTAGAAACATAAGAAGATTCAAGGGTTTCTTCGCCAACTTTCATCACACCTCCTCAAAGTCCAGGCCGAAGAACACCTGAAATTGATCCTGTACAGCAGGAAATCTATGATTATATTGAGTCTCTGGAGAAAAGAGATGTAGCAAAAACATTAGCTTCAAATCAAGAAGAAGTCCAGTTTAGTAAACCACAAGAACCTCTAGTAGTAAATGTTTTAAAACAAGAAATTTTCCAGCTAGAGACAGGTACATTCAAAGGGAGAATCAAACCCTAAAGGCGCAAAGTGAAATCCAAGTGGCTAAGAGTGACAATCTCCTTTTACACCTAATTCTGTGGTACAAGAAGAACAAGAAGTTGAAACAGAAAAACAGAGCTCTACAAAGACAAGTCATAAACTAGAAGTACAAGATTCTCATGAAAAAGCCAAGGATGGCAGTGGGTGGAAAGAAAGGGAAAAATATGAAGTTGGATGTACTCGTAGAAGTTTCAAAAGAAATGCAATAATTAAACAAGAGATACAAGTGTTGTGTTTTGCATGAGGACATGCAAAGACCTTAGCATGGGGGAATGTACAGTCCCATGACTGTTTTGTTTTTGACATCATTTCCATCCATTTTTCCTCTTTTCATCACTGCTATCAACTCAAATAAACAATAAAATAATAGATTTTGACATGGTAAGGTACTCAAATGTCTTATTTTTCATATTAATTAATGTGCCTTAATATTAAATTAAAGATTGTAATAGCACGGAATTAACACGAATCTACAATTGTTTTATGATTCCGCATCTATCTCCATGGTTTGTCAGATTCCAGTATGCCAGCGAAGCAAAAAAGCACATGGGCAGATAAGAATTGATCTCCTCATGAAGCTCCTCCTATTCGCCTGAGCAAAATCATCAAGGAAATCGCCCAGTGTCGCAGTCAAATAAGCAAGTCAATGCTTGGATGAACAGAGCAGCGAGAGTTCAAATCAATCACGACTCTCTAATTTTCTTTCCAAATAGCAAATCGTCGAGAAGTGTTAAAATTTCCATTATCAGATTACCAGTTAGATTAGGATTGTTTTTAAGTTTTTAAGGCATGAAAGTCTCAAAACCATAACATCAGTGACATGGTAGGATAAGGCTTGGTCTGTGATATGGCACTTTCTCGATATGATTATGATATCATGTTGCAGTTTATTGAATATGAATATGACTTTAATCTAACAATGATGGATGACTCATCTCCTTAGCAGCATGATCTATTTTGGATTATCAGATGTCAGTTCAAAAACATAATTGTGATCTGACTTCGGATGGCCCTAGGAGGCCTGTTTATATATCTCATTGTAACTTTTAGCATAAACAATAATGATCATCAGATATACAAATGATTTTGACTATATGTGGTAATTCATTTAAAAACGTGTCACGTCATGTATTATGATAACCTAAACGACATCAGATTTAACCCTTCGATCATGAATTTAAACTCACATACCACTCGACGATGGAAACTATCTTTTTATCACGTGATTTTACCCTTTTGAATTAACCAAACATGTTTGAGAAATGATTACCCTTTTTGCTGGCGTGTAGGATGTCTGCGTAATATAAAACAAAGATTTGAATTTCTTCATTTCAGCGTTCATACCCTAGTTGCTCGCGAAATCTCTTTTGTCTGCAAATTTTAGACACTAGATAATGTTGACACTCCCGTTGTCAGTGCTTTAACACTGTTTTTTACAAATCGGCACCGACACTGAAAATTTCAGCGCTTTTAAAAACTAATAACTAAAGTGTGATAAAAACTACCATACACATATAAAGGAGTCTATTATATATGCTATTCGAATCACAGACATATACACACCATGTCCACGTGGCAGATATATCATAAAGAGTTGTATCTGCCATGTCATATATTGCGATAACATTCATACTGTGTCTGCCATGTCATATATTGCCATACCATTCAAACTGTGTATGCCATGTCATATAATGCCATACCATTCAAACTGTGTTTGCCATGAAGAGTTGTGTCTACCATGTCATATATTTCAATTTCCTCGTCTTTCGAGAACAATCAGAGATACTGGTACGACATCCATAAGAGATAAGGGCATGGTCTAGTGTCATCATATGATATCATGTTACAACCTTTTTGTCATATCCATTAGATTACTATCATAGAAACAAATATCTTTGTTGAGCACATACATCATTGTTATAGGACATCATACATAATAGGGTATACGAAAGATATGCTAGGTTATTGTCTAATCAAAGGTAACTTTGTCTTATATTACAACCACAAAGATTACCATAAGCGAGCCTCATAAAATTAAATGCTAACCACTATAAGTCACAGATACAAGCTATGAATGTGATCTATTGTAATATGCCACAGGGAATAGAAGAGATGCAAGCTATTGTGAACCACATATACAAGTCACTTGTGACATATTGCGAGATATGGTAGTTGCGATCCTCAGGAATATATATTGCAAAGATCAATACGAGCTATAGAAATACCATATGCAAGTTATAACGAACCACCACAGTGATTCATAGTACAAACCGTAGAGTGAGTTATCACATAGATGAATAGAACGGGCCATAACACCACTATAATCTATGCGAGCCACAAAATACAGTGCATTGAGAAGTGCGGTGTTGAAATAACAATTCGAGCCACAAATAACAATCCATGCCATAGAGAATACGACGATGAGTTGCCCACAATTCCTATATCAGCTTGCCACAGGAGCTAATACAATACTTCCATATGGGTGTAGGTCAGAGGAGATTGCATTGTCATGATAGGCCGCATTTGCTTAACCATGTTGCCACAAAAAGACTGCATGAGTTACTACAGAGAAATCGCAGAGACAAGTCACATTTGTAGAGTATTTTTTTCACTGAAATCTCATAATGATATATGAAACTTGTGTTAGGATGAGGCACAAGTGGTTGAATATATAGGCTTCTCTATGGTTCAAATTGGTGCCTCAATTTGGGGAGATAATCGTTGAATTTTAAAGGGAAATTGAATTCAAATTTAAATATATAAATTTTCTTTTATTTATACTTTTAAAATTATTTTCCATAATTAAATACGGCCTAGGGAATTTCTCCCTAACTCTCAAAATTAACAAAAGATGGATGTGAAATTAAATAATAGCATGTGGACAAAAGGCAAGCATGAACTCTACTCCTTATCATTATGGCCATCACCCTGGTTCCTTGGGCCCATGAGTGCCCCATCACCTCATCAAAGGAACCCATGCACATCAGAGACCCTGGTGGGTGATGAACTACCCCACCTTTAAGGTGGTAATAATTGTTATACACCATTCACAACATGCTCTCATTTATGGAGCTTCGAGTAGTAATACAAAGAAAAAGCAAAAGGCAAATAAAGAAGGGTGGAAAAACAAAGGCTGGGGTAACTCATGTACTCATAATTGCTCCCTCCTCACATTTGTATACCCAATATGTGGACTTCCTCATTATTGATATCCTTGTACCCATGGCATTTGGCCATGAGACCCCTTTATCCCCATCCATTCATCATTACTCACATGCCACCTATTGACTGAAGGATGTACCAGGGACATGTCTTTCCCTTTAGGGGCTAGGAACACCTAATAATGTCATTTATTAGCCACTCCTACCTAGGGAGTTACCACTGTTATGTGATCAAAGCCCCAAACTTGGAAGAGAAGCCCCATATGATGTCTCAATTTTCCCTTCACTAACAATATTGATTCACTTAGATGCACTGATGATTAATTGTACCTAATGGTGAAGATGAAGCATTGGACATTATATGTGATTGACAAGTGCTTTTCATCATGGGCAGGGCAACTTCACTGGGGCCTAAGTCCACTAGAGGAGCATATGACACCCTACAGGTGAAGCATTGAGAGCCATGGGACTCCTGTTGCTTGCAGAGCATCATTCCACTCCATGGGAACCTACAACACCCTAGCAGTTTGTGCTTTGCCCCACATTATTCATGAGATGATGCACTTGGGCCAGTATACCCCCAGTCGGCTAGCAATGCACTTATGGTTTGGCAACTGATCCAAGGCCCAGATGAGTGCCTCACCCCTTCAGACATAAGAGAGCTAGCACCATACTCTGAGCCCTCAACATTGGAGAAAAATCAAGCCATTTGATCACCGGGGGACCCATGAGACCCATTTTATGCCCCAAACAAAAAACTAGGGTCCACATGATTATTGGCATGGATGTCTAGGGGCCAACCCCTAGACGATGATTTTTGGAGCTCTCTTGACTCAATTTGGCACCAAGGGAGCTCAACGCATGCCTCCAAGAGGCCCATGCAGTGATGACATCAACATTTCAGCCCTATTGTGGGTTAAATTTTATGATTTCGCATTGGCTATCTAGTTGGCTTGTAACCACAAATAGTTTTTGCCCATCATTTGATAACTAAGACAGGGTTTAGGCTAAAATTAGACTTGATTAGACATGTATAAATATGAGAGACCTCATTTAGTCTCTCATCATCGTCTCTTGGACAATTACCTCACTAGAGAATCTCACACTTGTTCCTTCTTGGCTATTGGAGATCTATTGGATGCATTTCGATAATTAGAAGTTATTTTGGATTGTCTTTGGAGCTACTCTGGATAATAGATGGATATGCTATGTGTTGTCTTCTAATTGCTTATTGTTGAAATTGTTTTGTCTTAAAATTGTCTAATATATGGAATTGTTGCTTCTAGGTTATGCTATTTTGTGCCCTAATTGTTGAAGATTAATTTTGAAAGACTATCTAGTTGAGTATTGCATATGTTATTCATTGTACAACGTGTAATGAATGTTCCTATAGGAGGAAATCTTTAATCTCTCCATCAAACTCCATTTTCTTCTGAAGTGGTTAAATGCTAAAAATTGATACCTAGGGCATCAACTTTTAGCCTCCTTAGAAAGGATCTAGCTTATCTATCTCATCCTTGACTCCATATGCCTAAAGGACAAAGCACCAGTACAAGTCATTGGCAATCAATCCTAAATTTTCTCCCCTGAAATCGGTACTTTTAAGGATAGAGTGAAAATCTAGGGCTTGCAACGAAATTTTGGGGAGGCTTTTTGGTGATTTGAGGGCCTAAACGTCAAGCTTAGGGTCTAGGCTACCTATTCTCCAAGTTTGGTGGGCATCCACTCAAATTTCATCCATAAAATTGCTTGCCCTAGGTGTTGCTCCAAGAGGGAAACCCTAGTTTTTTCCCCTCAACTTGAGGACTTCCTTGAAGGTTGTATGAGCATAGTACTTGTTGAAGTATATCATAAAAAGCCTTTTCTCTTGAGCTTTAACCTTGTGAATACTTATCACCATCGAAAATATCAAAACCATAGTTCTTGAGCCTCTATTTCTAGGGATTTTCTTTGAGAGCATTTTGCTTTATGAAGCCTTGAACCATTATTAAGTCTCTCTTGAATGAATTCTAGCTTGATCACTTTGTGCCTTATACCTAGCATACCTATTTTTGAGTGATCTCCCTCATACCGAGACTCCTTCCATCAATGAAAGTCCATAAAGAGCAAGGGGTTTTGGCTGAGGTGACATTGGGCCTCTACCCCATTGTTAGCACTTTGTCTAGCTTTGGTATTGTTGGGTTTCCCTCTAAAAGCCATGCTAGATTTTGTGCTAACAATGCCCAAGCCATACTACACTTCCAAAGAGCATGATGACTTTGCATATGCAACGTTTCCCTCTTACAACAGACCGTTGGGCACTTTGATGATCTTGGCAATTGATCGACACCCTAGACAACCCTTAAATACTAGAACACTAGGCTCATCTTTCTTGGCATTGACGATTCTTGATGATGCACCCAACAAACCTAGCATTCCCTCAGGCTGGCCTTGACACTACTCGATGGGCATGCCTTGATTGGGAGCCCAAAGATGATGATCATCCCTGCGATGATTAGAGAGGGCTTGTATTACCTCATGGAGCCTCAACATTGGATAGAGTATACACTATGTTGTCTAGATGGCACCCATGGAGATGACACAAGTCACCCAAAGCTGACTTTTGGACACATGGAGATGTTTTGAGGCTTGATTTGAGGGCCATTCCTCAGTTTGTGGTTGATCATGATGCTTGGAGATGTTGATTTTCTAGTGCAACCAAGACTCAATTTTTCAAATTGATAACTAGTTCCAATGACACAATTAGACTTTTAGAGCATTCCAATCATTAAGCAGTTATACATGAAAAATTCCAACCATTAACTTCTTTAATAAAGCAATAGAGATCATAATGAACAATGAGACAAGCGACACCAAAATTTAGGTCAATGTCTAGTGTGAAACCCACAAGGTGAAAACCCAAAAATATTTCCTTCCGAGAGAGTTCAATTCATAAAAAATGTACATCAAAATATTCTAATCAAAATTCCAAACTTCTGACCTCAATTAATGGCAAGTCAAACCAGTCAAAGGAGAGAAAATATTCAATGTTGGTCCAAGTTTCTAACCTCAATTAATGGCAAGTCAAACCAGTCAAAGGAGAGAAAATAGTCAATGTTGATCCAAGTCAAAGTCTCCAACAAAGGGCCAAATTTTGGCTTGAGGTAACTAAATAGAAGGGGCCGAAATTCAGTCAAATCATAGTCAACAAACCGAAGTCAAATTTTGGTCAAAGCACAGAAGTTGACTTGCGGCCAATCCTCGATCAACGAGCCAAAACAAGAGCAAAGCTTTGGTCAAACAGAGTCAACAAACCACTGAAAATCTCGGCCTCCAAAACTAATCAAAATCGCAGTCAAACAGAAGAAAATAATCCCAAGTCAACGCTAGTCAAACAAAAGTCAAGAGAGTTGGTCAATGCAAAAGTATTCTTCTTCTTTTCTACTTTGCACATGTGGATAGATCTCCTTGTTTCAAATTGAATGGATGATGTGTGTGAGGTGCCAAATGAGGTTAATCGACCTCCAATTTATGAGTGCTAGGAGGAGAGTTTTGATCATAGGGTCAAACCCATTCAATGAGCGGGGTTGACTTGGTCAACATGAAAATACAAAATTTCTTCTTTAATTTTTGATAATTTTAGATAACAATGGTATGTTCTATGCTTGCAACAATTACTTCAATGTCCTTTTATTAGCCCAATGATAGTTTCCAATAGCAATCACATAAACTATTAATTCACATTGATATTAACGGTAGATAGAACATAAACAATAAATTGCAGAAGACAAGCCAAGACAAGAGAACACAAGAATTTGGCTCAAGCCAGTGAAAAACCCTAAGATGGGGAAAACCCTTGATTAATTCTTCTTATTATAAATATCAAATGTTCAGTAGAGAGAGAGTACCATAATACAAAGTCAAAGGCAAAATTGACTTGCCAAATAGATGATTCAATAGGCCAATCAGATTTGCAATTTTCCTCTCAATCATCAGCAGTCAAACAACCATAACTAGTCAACAATAAATGGTCAAAGCACCTCTTCTTGAGCTCGGTCAAAGGAAATCAAACTCGACCTTCCTTGCTAGTCAAACAACAACAACAACAATAAACAAATAAGCATCTGGATTTAAGAGATCTGTGGTTTGTATCTTTTGAATCAGTTATCGGAGAACCCACAGTATGAACATTTTCATGCCAACGTTTCAAATCCCAACTGGGATCCATCATCAGGACTTAAGAATGATGATAGAAGAAGAGCTGCTTAGAAGGAAATAAATAATGATGAGACAACAATTTTGATAAGAAGAGGTCGGCTTGAATGATAAATTTTCAATTAATTTAATTAATTATTTAGTCATTAATTTATTTGATGAGTTATTAATTTTACAGGTGATGATAATAATTAATATTATTAGTATTAAGATTAAAATATATATTAATATAAATTTTTTATTAATATTAGTATATTAAATTAAATTAATTAATGCTAATTTTTAATTGATAAATTAGTTTAACTTATTCTGATATTAATATATTAAATTGATTAGTATTAATATATTGAATAAATTAATTAATATTAATTATCTTAGTTTAATTAATATTAATATATTAAAATGAATTGATAATTGAAAATTTTTGGTTTGAAATTTTAAATGATATAATAAATAATTATTAAATTGATGTATATTTAAATTAATATATGAAATTAATTAATTAATATAATATATAAATTAATTAAATTAATATTAATTAATATTAGTATATTAAATTAATTAATTAATAATGATATTAATATATTAATATTAATATATTAAATTGATTAGAATTAATATATTAATTGAAAATTTATCATTCAAGCCGACCTCTTCTTATCAAAATTGTTGTCTCATCATTATTTATTTCCTTCTAAGCAGCTCTTCTTCTATCATCATTCTTAAGTCCTGATGATGGATCCCAGTTGGGATTTGAAACGTTGGCATGAAAATGTTCATACTGTGGGTTCTCCGGTAACTGATTAAAAAAAAAAACAAATAAGCAGTCAAACACAGTGAAATCATGTAGTCAACCTCCAGTCTAAACAATCCCGCAACTCTGCAGTCAACCCTAGTTAAACAACTCCTTTTGCCTCGGTTTCTGTGCCAGATAATGCGGTTTGCTTGAACAGACCAATCCTTGGTCAAAATGCAGTCAAAAAATCCTTAGAATTCCCCGGTCAATGCTGGTCAAAGTCTAGCTGAAACAAAAAGTCAACGCCCAATCAAACTATCCTCCAAAAACTCGCACATGTGAAGAAGAAAGGTTGCCTTGCAATCTGTATGACCCAATCAATGAAGGAGAGAGAAGAATATGTTGTGTGATGAATGTGCCAAATGAGGATGAAGGTCTCTTGTATTTATATGCATTGGAGGAGGGTCAATTTGTCCAACTTGATCCCAAGCTCACTTTGACCAAATGCACATGTGTGGGCTTGTCTTCAAAAATATATTTCTCCTTCTCCAAATTCAGTGATCCTTAGGTTGATTTTGATCCTCTTGAAAAGAGGAATTCAATCCAATAATTATATCCATCAAATGAGTTGTCCAAAGTGGAATTTGGTCCTAGTTACACAATTTAAAACTCTCTCTCAACTAGGGAGAATTCTTCCTGTCAATATCTGACCATCAATCATCATGCCATCCTGTCATCATGTATTATCTTTGTATCTTGTCTCATTTCTGCTGAAGATTGATATACATAATAAGAAGAATCGATCGCGAGTGAGTCATAAGACCTTGCCACTCGCCATTGACAAAAGTCAATCCACATAACCAGGGGTAGAAGCCCAATCTAAATTGATCCTAAATGATCAAGTTGTTGAACATCACACATCCTGGACATAGGGAGTACGATAGTACACAATGCATCCATCTATAGTGTTATGGTCCTTATCCTCTTTTCCCAACTCATTGGCCAAATGAGAGGTATTTACTAAGAGTCCCAGACTGTAAGGGTAGGATGTATGCTGGGGTATCTGTAGGAGAAGGCGAACCACTCATCTTATGAATATATCATAAGCAATAGGGGCAGGTGAACCACTCACCCTATGCTCTCATATATCATCATGGGGTATCACAGGGGAACGTTAATCACGCACCCTATGGTCGCACATGGCTCCAAGAAGTACCCCAAGTCCCCAGGAGCTCCCAGAGCTCAATATCCAACTCAAGCAGGACCCTCATGGGAGGGTCTTTCCATGACTCCAAGTCTTTCTCAAAAGGTTAAGAACTTGACCTTCCCTAAGGGCTTCGTGAGGATGTCTGCAACCTATTCATCAATCCTGATGTGTTGGAGCCTTATTGCTCCCCATTGTACCATATCCCGGATAAAGTGCTACCTGATATCAATATACTTGGAGCGGTTGTGGAACACGAGATTCTCTGAGAGGCAAATTCCACTATGATTGTCGCAATAGATAACAGTGGTATCTAACACGTGCTGAAATAACTCACTAAACAGCTTCCTCAGCCAAACAACTTCACAACAGGCTATACTAGCTACAATATATTAGGCCTCGATGGTGCTTAGAGCAACCGATTTCTGCTTTCTGCTCATCCAGGAAATTGAAGCATATCCCAAAGAAAAGCAACATCTTGATGTGCTCTTTCTATCCACCACACTACCAGCCCAGTCAGCATGAGAATATCCATGTAGCCTTAAATTCATGGTAGTGTATCTCAGTCCATAGTTGATAGTGCCATGAAGATATCTTAAGAGATTCTTTGTAGCAACCCAATGTATGTGATGAACCTCAACCATAAATTGACTCAAAGTATTTACAGTGAAACATATGTCTGGTCAGGTTTTTACCAAGAACATTAGGGCCCACACAAGTTGTCTATATTCAGAAGGATTTTCCAATTGGGGACCAACAACGCTTCCACATAACTTCTTGAAGTTAGGTTCCATCGGAGTAGACACAGACTTGCATTCCACCATCACACATCTTTCTAACAACTTCACAATATATTTTCCTTGAGAAAGGATAATTTCGCATGGCTTTAGCTAGACCTCTAGGCCTAGGAAGTAATACATCAGTCCTAGGTCCTTCATCTCAAATTTCGAAGTCAACTCCCTCTTGCATTGATAAATGAGAGGGTCTGCACCAGTTAGGAAGAGATCATCGACATAAAGGACCAAAATAAGTGGCATGTCCTTTTCAACCTTGAAGTATAGGTTTGGATCAGCATAGCTTCTAGTAAATCGCAGCTTCATTAGATAATTGTCAATCCTTTTGTACCAAGCCCTAGTGGCTTGCTTCGACCCATAAGGGGTTTCTTCAGCTGACAGACATGTGTCCTTCTATCTTGAACTTCAAACCCCTGAGGTTATTGCAAGTAGACTTCCTCCTTAAGTGAGCCATGCAAGAAAGCAGTCTTGGTGTCTGTTGACCACTCCATGTCAACTACCCCATAGATGTACATTTTTTCACGCATGGATTTCCATCATGTCCGAGCACTCAGATGATCCACAAATTCATCATTATCAACTATATGTACATTAGAGTTTTGTAAACCCATTCTGCATTTTGTAATGTAAATGATCCTAGTAAGACAAATGTATGTAACAACCTAGGTAAATTTAACTTTCTGATGATGATTTCTATCCTAGGAGGTTTTTTGTCTTCATCGATTCATGTGTATTTCTAAAACACGGATGATCGATAGCTCCAACCTCACCCCAAAGCTAGGGTGGATTTTGTTGTCAAAATTTTAAATGAATCATAGTGTTATTTATCGAGTCTCTATAAAAGCGATTTGGGAATAATTCTAACTATTTGGTTCGATTATTTCATTACAAGTCACTTAGTCTACTAGATCATATTTTGTGTAGCAGAAATGGGTAATTATTGAGGGTCTATAACGAACGGGTGTTCACCCTTCATGGGTTAGAAATGTAACATTTTATGTAAAACATATTTAGTGCATAGTTCCTCGTAGTTAGACACCATGGCTAAATATTAGAGGGTTGCAAAAATTAATAATCCCCTTATGAGTCAATTAATTAAAATTTCTGGCTAAAATAAATTAAAATGCTAAAGGTTGAAATTTAATTAATTTAGGTACTAGGAAAAAATTAATTCTCCAATATTTAAAATTCGTGGGTTTTAAAATTGTTAATTTTTGGAGGTCCTTGGCCAAGGGAAGATTGAAAATTTCAAGATATTTTGAACCCTTGGACTAGAGTAGTTAAGTCAAAGTCAACTTTTTGCGGCAATTAACTCAAAATAATCATTTGAGTTAATTAAAAGGAAATTAAAAGTGATTTAAATTTCCTCAAAAAGTAACTTTATTTCAACGGTGATGATTAAAAGATCATTTGATTTTCATCAACGGTTGAGATTGCTTTGACGAGGATCAAACCAACTAACCGTTGAAGATTTTTTCTATAAATGACAGGCCTCTCTCCATTATTTGGATCTAATTTTTCAATCGTGTGCTTGCTCTAAGAAAGCTCTTGTAACTTTTTATAGTTAATAAACGCAAAGACATTGGGGTTTCAAATCGTGGTGTTCCTCTTTCAAATTTATGTGGCAATATTGTTTTTAATACTCTACTGCTTTCATTTACATTTGTTGGTTAACAGCCTTTGAGGATTGATTTGTGTACAGGTATCTTGCACAAATTTCTGGGTTTTTAGAATATCATTTTGATTTGATAGAAGTAGCAGGTATCTCTATTTCTTAATGATTTTATGATCATTTTTGAATCTCTATTAATCTAACAATCAGATCTAAGTGTGCAGAAGTTATCATTCAGGATTTGGGCGTTTGGGTAAGTCCTCAGCTGGACCAACCGACTCTCAGTTTACAGAATCTAAAGAGCCCACTGTCTTTTTAATTTCTGAAGTCATTTTATAGAATATTTTACTTGCAAGATTTTTCTTCGGCTTGTGCCTCTTTAAAATTTCAAATTTATTTCTAAATTTGTGCAAAATTTGTTTAAATCTAGCTAGTAGAGGGCTTTGATCTATAGATCTGCTAGATCTATAGAATATTATTGTAGAGTTGTAAATATCAAATTTCTAATTCAAGGGGTTTTGGGTATTTCATATTTTTGTATATACATGCTTTAGGGTTTTTATCTTTTGTTTGTGTAGCAACAACTCCAAATATTGCAGGTCATTTTTTGTGGATTTTGGAGACAGATCTAGGCCCTGGAGGGCGTCTCCATTTTGTTTGTAGGTTGAAGAGAAATTGCAAGAGGATTGTGGGCAATTTTTTTAAAGGGCCTGGAGGCCCTGTGCTGGCCACCTCCAGCTCCTTCTCGGCCTCCCTTCATTTTCAGCCTCCCCTCATCTCACTCTCGACGTCCATCATTCCCGTTTTAGCCTCCTTTTTGTTCACCCTCCTTCATCACTAAATTTTCTCCATAAATTTCTCTAAAAAATTTAACAAATTTTTAACAAAAAGTTTTTTCACAAAAAAATTCTGAGTTGAGGATTTTCAGTGATTCGACAGCATATCTTCAAGTGTCTTCAAGCCCCTAAGGGTTGAATGGTGCACACCCTCTAACCTTTCCTCATTTCATTTTGAAATCAAGGCTAAAATTGGCATAGATTTGAAATTAGTTGGAGTATAGCAGCAAATTTAATTTACATTTTCCACTGTTGTACATTGCACAGATAGAAATTATCTTTAGTAAATTTTTGCATGCTAATTGAAAATTTTATGAACATTGTTTCACTGCTATTTAGTAATTTATTTATGAGTTTTTAGATCAAATTTATCAGCAGATCAGAAATAATTAAACTCAGAAATTTTCTAACTTGTAGTTATTAGTTTGTCATTTAAAAGCTTCTGCTGTTATACATAGAAAAATCTGAATATTGCATGGTTATAGAACTGCTGATTTAGAATATATTGTTGGCATTAACCATTGATTTAAGAGCAAATTACTAGACTGATATTTCATTAATGTGACCTGAGTTTAAAACACTTAGTTTAATTTCTGAAGTTCATTTATTTTTTACATGCTCATGCAAATAGGACTAATCTAGTTTTACTTATGCATCTGATGATCTTTGATTGAGTACCTCATACAAATGGATTTCTGAATTTAAAGTGTTTTATGTCCAGCAATTTACATTTCAGTAATTACTTTGTGTAGATTTTACATTTTACAGTGCTGGTATAGGTACTTGTTTTCACAGTAAGATCAACATTTTTCTGAGCCTTAATTTAAATAACATTTAAGACATATTTCAAAAATAATTTAAGGCCCTCATTTAACTAAAATTAACCAAGTCCCTGCATTTCATATAGCTTTAAGTTTTGCATTTGCATATGAGACAATCAAGTCATTAAGCAACAGTTTCCCATCCTTTACTTGGACCTTATTTTCTCCCCAAGATAGTTGATTCCACAAGGCACTGATATCATTTTCCTCAAATTTAATGTGAATCCTTCAAAATCCTGCGCAATCTAAACAAGTATTGGTTGCTTAGCTATGTCTCTCGAACTGGTTGGTCCCCAACTAGTTTTCATTCATTCCATTTCTATAGGGTCTATCCCCCTTAGTCTGCTATTGGGAGACAACTCAAATGAAGTGATTGGGGATCAGTGTGATAGGCCCCAATCTGAGTCGTTGTTGCTTCCTAAGACATTATGTGCAACAACAACGTCCATTTGATGTAGGCTCTATCCTTGATTGGCAACAAGAGCAATAATAGAGCATATAGTGGTATATCAAGCAACCAGTGCAAATATTTCATCATAGTCCACTCCTTCCTTTTGAGAGAAGCCACGAGCTTCAAACCTTGCCTTATACTTTTCAACACTTCCATTAACTCTGTGTTTTATCTTGTAGATCCATTTAGAAGTGACCGCAGACTTGTCCTTGGGTCTAGGCACCACTTCCCAAACATCATTTTTCATGATCGATTCATATTCCTCACTCATTGCATCTTTCCATACTTGGTGCTTTACAGCTTCTTTGAATGTGCAAGGTTCAACTTGAACAATAGTACTCATGGCAACCAAGTACCCTTGATACCTGTTAGGCTTCTTACTTTCACGAAATGTCCCTCTTGGAGCAGTATGTCTTTCAACATCTTCGAGAGTATCTTTGAGCCATAGTGGTCTTTTCCTTGAGGTAGAGGGATCATCATGAGATGGATCAATAGGATCCATCGGGCCATCAACATCACGCATAAGCTCATCCATTGAAGGTTCTTCTTGTTTTTCAACAACAACATCATCGTCCTTTCTTGAGATGGGGAGATCTCTGGCTTTTCCAAGGGCTGTGTCTTCATCAAAGGTAACACCTTTGCTTACTTCCACATCTCTTTTACCAAGTACATAGATTCTATAGGCCTTTGAATTTTCATTGTGTCCAACGAATATACCCTTCTTCTCGGAAGCTTCCAACTTCTTCCTTTTCTCTTTAGGCACATGCAAATATATTAGACAACCAAAGATTCTAAAATGAGATACATCAAGTTTCTTACAAAAGAAGATTTCCTCGGGTGCCTTGAAATCCAAGGCTTGATGAGGGCTCCTATTTTGAACATATACGACAGTGTTGGCAGCTTCTCCCCACAAGAATTTCGGTAGACCTTGATCATAGATCATGGCATGGGTGGCTTCCATAATCGTTCAATTCTTTGTTTCAGCAACACCATTTGACTCTCGAGTGTATGGAACTGTTGTCTCCCTCTTAATGCCAGCCTCTTTGCAAAAGTCATTGAATTCAATGGATTCATATCAATTCCATTGTCAATCCTCAATGTCTTGATTTTCTTCCCCTTTTTATTCCCCGTCAATGCTTTGAAAGAACGTAACCACATGAACACTTCATCCTCCTTCTTCAAGAAATAAATCCATGTTTTGCGTGAGAAATCATCCACAAAGATTGCATAATATGTGTATCCTCCTAATGAGGTTACAGGCAAGGCACCAGATAGGTCAAAATGGACCAATTGAAGAATATCAGTTCTTATACTTTCACTTGAAGGGAATGGTCCCTTTGTATGTTTCCCAGTGCACATCCCTAAAAGATTCCTTCATGGTTCATGTGAAATTCGGGCATCCTTGTGACCATCTTCCTTACCCCAGGTAAGGCTTTGTAACATAAGTGCATAAATCTCTCGTACCATAGCTCACTTTGAAGAGAAGTATCACTTACCAAAGCTTCCAAAGAACTTCCACTAACTTGATAGAGACCATCAACCTTAAATCCATGAGTAAATGCATCTTTAGGGTTTCTATGCCAAATACGTACATTTCCATCAATGAATACTACCTTGAAGCCTTTGTCTTCCATCACAAAATAAACACCAGGTTCTTCTTCAAATCGGGCACATACAACACTTCTAGTAGATGTATGGTTTGACCATGATTCAAGTGAAGAGTGACAGTTCCTATTCCTTTCACGAGGTAGGTGGCATTATCTCCAAGTATAATCTTTAGATTAGTTTTCTTCTCAACTAGATTTGAGAGGGCCTCCTTGTATCTAGTGAAGTTCCTAGAGGCTCCACTATCAATTAACAAATGATCCAAAGTATCGAGAGGAGAGGCAATAGATAGCGCAGAAATAAGATAAAACTCTTTTTGTTTTTCTACAACATTACTTTCATCATGCCTGGCATTTCTTGTCCTTTTAAGGGGTCGACTATTTCCTATGTTGTTATACATGTTTTTTCTTTGATTTCCATTTCCTTTGTAAGTGTTGTTATTTTTATTATCATCCCTTGGAGGATTCTTTTTGTGAGGACACTCTCTAGCATAGTAGTCGAACCTATTGCAATAGTAGCATCTTCCTTTGCCTCTTCCTTTGAATCCCTTCTTAGATCCTTGACCCTGTCTGCTTGGATCAACATCATTCTTCCTCTTTGCATGGGCAAGGAAAGCAGTAGGTGTTGAAGGAAGTGTAACTAGGTTTGGTCTTCATAATGACATGATCTTTGTAAATGACAAAATAAAAAGAATAAAATTATTTTGTATGCCTTGCTGCATGGGTTTCATGAGCAAGAGGTTTATTTACTTGCTAGTGGCTCCCATTGAGAGCCTTAGGATTTATTATTAAGTCAAAGAGTCAATGTCATGTATGAAGAAGTTCTTCTTGAGCCTATGTGTAATATATACAAGTCTATAGAAAAGTCTAGAAGCCCTCCAAAGACTAGCACAATCCCTCTTTAAGAAGTCGACCTCCAAATAAGATCAAATGTAGTCATGTCAGCTCATATAAAGAGACATAATAGTGTGAAAATTTAATACAAGAAATTCTACTGCAGTAATTGATTTATTTCTCCTACTTATTTTCCACAATAAGTTATTTACAAAACCCTCCAGTAAACATCAAAGTAAATTCTACTGCAGTCACATAATTGCATAGAGAGAAGAATAGTGAAATACAAGCACAAAAGTCAATCACATGAACATAGTTATTTTTGGACAATAGTCCCCAGAAAAACACAATGTGGGAAAACCGGTGTAGCAGATGAGGGTTTACTTATTATTCTTCAGCAATAATCTCTTTACAAGGAATGATTTTGCAGAACATAGAGAAACCTCTGAGAAAACACTTGAGATAATATTCCTCCTCCCTTTAGAGAAATTCTGACACCCCAGAGACCTTCCAACCTTCACTGCATCATCTCTGCATGAGGACTGCGTCCCTAGCTGCATTGTCTCTCAGAACTATCCCTCTGCGCTTTCTCTCTAATGCGCTATGTCACCTCCTCCTCAATCTCTAACTGATGCTCTCCTCTTCCTTCACCCTGCAACTCTCCCTCTGAAATCAAACTCTTACTTCTTGAGAATCGATTTCCCTCGGGTTGCTGAGTATTGGCCCGGTGTGTCTCCAAATGACTCTCAAGTCTTCCTTTATACTTTTCCTGTTGATATATCAACGACCATGATCTAATCTCTAATCAACAACTAAGATTAAATTAGACTTGATCCTCATCTCTTAGAAGCTTCTCACCCATAGTTTCATTAATACCCATTAATATTTTTATTTTCCTAAGTTTAGACTAAGGAACCCCATTAAAAATATTAATTATTTTAATAAATATTAAAATACAATTCGGTTGGAATTTCACCAAACGATTTCTGGGTCTTGGAGATCTCATGTGTTCTAGCCCCTCCACAAAATTTCAGAGCTAGAGAACATACAATGCTACCTAAAATCAACAAACGGTTCATTGTCATGTCGGCTTAATATGTGGGTCGAACCACTATATATATGCGGCTAGGGTCACCACAGGAAACACAGAACTCAGATTCTCTCTAATTTTCAGATGGGTACAGGAAGTATAGGAGGAAGTTACATGAATAATTTTGGATGTCATTTTTAGAGGTTTGTCCACAAGCTCAAAAACTTTGGATGGGTACAGTAGGGTACAATCTCAGATACCTTTGCAATTTTCGTGGATAATTATAGTGAGAAAATTACAATCTCATCCTCCTTGGTGGTGACAGTCTCAGCATATCTATGATGATGATCTCAGTGCAAGGAAAACAATCAGTGTTGATCACTATATTTGTAATGAAGAAGATGGAGATGATACACTCTCTAGACACTATTCTCTGTCTCGGCATAATTGTGATCCCACAGTAATATACTCTCGACATACTAGACAAGGTCGTGATGAAGATCTTGATGCATTGACGAAGTCATGGAATCAAGGTCATAATGAAGATCTCGATGAAGACAAGGGACCTTATTGACATGGTAATGATCTCAGTGATAGTGCAATAATTATGTAGGTGAAGGTACATGGTGCAGCTGTAATGACTTTTGTGGTGCAATAATGATGACCTCGGTGAAGCAACAGTGATGATGATGAACTCAACAATGACAAAGAAGAGGATTGGTGTCTTGGTCTTAGAGTGGCCTAATAGGCCAAGGGTCATGGTCTTGTTATTCATTAATTGGAATCTCTATAAGAAGAATTTTGTGCGGGTTTTCCTCTCAAAGAGTGAGAGGTTTTGGCCCTAGCAGAAAACCATCATCTTGTGTTCATGTCTCTATGTTTTTGGTAACTATTTGATGAATATAAGAAGACACACTCTAATAATAACAAGTGAAGATTGTGCTAAGAAGAAAAAGTTTAAAATACCTCACAAATAGTTATCATGACTAGAAGAATCGCATTAACTTCATTTGCCCTAGATTCTTCAACAATAGGTTCATTTCCATTTTTGGATTTATCTCTCTCCATCATCCTTGTCTCCTCTTGAGTGCATCTAGCCAATAACTCATCAAAACTAGGTATCTTGTCATCGTTGAGAATGGTGGTGACAAATACATCCCATGGTCTTGAAAGACCTCCAAGAGACGTGAGAGTGAGCTCCCTGTCAGCAGTGACTTCTCCAATAGATAGTACATCCTTCTTGAATTGAGTTATTCTCATGAATTAGGATTGGATAGACTCCCCTTTATCCATCTTGATATCCTTCAACTTGTTCTTGAGAAAGAGGATTTGATTTGCATTGTTCACTTTGAACATTCCAACCAGCTTATCATACATTTCCTTAGAAGTTCCCAAATCAAAAATATAGGCAACCAAATGCTTTCGAATGGAGTCAATTATAATTTTCTTAACTTTGACATCACCTTTTCTATACTTCGTTCTAGCAGCAGCAGGTGCATCTGAGGGAGGCTCCACCACTTTTCTCTGCACATAGTCCAATACTTCATGCTCCTCCCAAGTCAGGTCCAAAGTCATTTTCCATGCATGATAGTCAGATTTGTCATTGAGCTTATCCTCAATCTTCAAGTAAGATGTAGAGACCATGGAGACTTGTCAAATATTCTTTGTCCAATAGATATCTTAGTGATTGATTTTCTCTCTCTTGCTTGGTCTTGTCCTCACCTAAGCTCTGATACCATGGTAATTTTATATAACAATGGTATGTTCTATGCTTGGAACAATTACTTCAATGTCCTTTTATTAGCCCAATAATAATTTCCACTTAGTTTCCAATAACAATCACATAAACCATTAATTCACATTGACAGTAACTGTAGATAGAACATAAACAATAAATTGCATAAGACAAGCCAAGACAAGAGAACACAAGAATTTGGCTCGAGCTAGGGAGAAACCCCAAGATGGGGAAAACCCTTGATCACTTCTTATTATAAATATCAAATGTTCAGTAGAGAGAGAGTACAATTATAAAAAGTCAAAGTCAAAATTGACTTTCCAAATAAATGATTCAATAGCCCAATCAAAATCTACAATTTTACTCTCAGTCAACAACAATCAAACAAGCCTAACCAATAACCAGTGAACGGTCAAAGCACCTCTTCTTGAGCTCAGTCAAAGGTAGTCAAACTCAGCGTTCCTTGCTGGTCAAATAACAACAATAACAATCAATAAATCAGTGATCAAACCCAGTCAAATCATGTAGTCAACCTGCGGTCAACCATGGTTAAAAGACTCCTTTTGTCTCAGTTTCTATGCCAGATAATGTGGTTTGCTTGGACAGCCCTATCCCTGGCCAAAACACAGTCAAACAGTCCTTAAAAACCCTTAGTCAACATTGGTCAAAGTCTCGCTGAAACAAAAAGTCAACGCCCATTCAAACTATCCTCCAAAAACTCGTACATGTGAAGAAGAAAGGTTGTCGTGCAATCTATACGACTCAATTAATGAAGGAGAGAGAAGAATATGTTGTGTGATGAATGTGCCAATTGAGGATGAAAGTCTCTTCTATTTATAAGAGTTAGAGGAGGGTCAATTTATCTAACTTAACCCCAAGCCAACCTTGACCCAATGCACATGAGTAGGTTTGTCTTTAAAAATATATTTCTCCTTGTCCAAATTCAGTGATCCTTAGGTCAGTTTTGATCCTCTCGAAAAGAGGAATTCAATCCAATAATTATCTCCATCAAATGAGCTGTCCAAATTGGAATTTGGCCCTAGTCACAATTTAACAATTTTCCAATGATAATACTGACCATAGCTACCAATTTTGGAACATTTGTAGCCCTAAAAACGCATGGCATCAGGCTTAGAGGGGTCTTAAAACTCACATGCGTGGAAAATGATAGCATATTTTATTTTGTTGTGCTAATGGGTTGGCTTGTAATCCATTTACTTTATGTCTACTCAAATTCAAACTTGTTTAGGGGCTTTAAGTTGGATTAATGGTTGTGATAGACATCTTATAAAGAAAGGATCATTCCATTCATTTGTTCATCATTACTTGTGTGGATTTCAGTGTCCTTAGTGAGAGCTTGAGTTAGCCTTTTCTACTCGCTACTTGTGGAGATGTGATCTTTTGTGGACCTATTTCTATTGGAGACTAGTTTGTATCAAGGTTACTTGGGAGTGGGAGTGAAAACAGGGAGCAGGAGCGGGAGTGACATTTTCATAAGCTCCTGGTTTGGGAGTGATTTGGGGAGAAGTTTTTTATATAATATATATATTTTTTATATTTTGATCCATATATGTCAACAAAAACATGTAGAATGATGAATTAGATATAAAAAGCATAAAAAACATAGATTGAACCATATAACAACAATCATCTAGAAGTTAGAACTCTTCATCAACCACATCCACAAGTTAGTAACATAGTAACATACAACATATTGAGTCTCATGATTCATCAATCTTAAAGTTTCAAGCTTTCAAAATTCAATATATAACATTTATCATCATTGATCACCAAAGTTGTACTTGTAAGCTAAGTGTAACCATTACAACAAATAATATCTAAACGTTCGAAACATCGATTCCAAAAATATGAATGCGATGACTCCGGAAGATAACCCCACACAAAATATAAATCGCAGAAGCCTGAAATCAATAATGAAATGAAATGTTATGAAATGAAACAACTTTCAACTTTCACGAAGCATCATATTCATACTTCATTAACAATGAGTTATAATTGCCAACTTCAAACTTCAAACTTAAATTGTCATATATTGTTTACAAAAAATATCATAATAAATATGAAAGAGTCAACAATTATAAAAACTACTAGAAACTAGAAAAGACAAGTAAATCTATTATCTATTGCTAATGTTTGGCCCTCTTGCTACCAAGAGATATGTCTAATTTTTTAGTCTTGTTGGAAAATCAAGATCTTTGTCATCAATATCACCATCTAAGCATTAATATTCAGAGGTATCTTTGTCATTACCTTTGGATCTGTATAGGGATCTTTGTCATTAATATCACCCTCTAAGCATTGACATAAGATAGAAAAAAATATCATGTCAAGTCAAGATTTTGTTTGAGTGATGGGTACATTTTTAGTAGGGTCATGATAGAGGAGTTTGACAACCAATGTCACTAACATCAAGATACATAGAGGGATTGGTGCTCTTGATTAAATACGATTTCCATACCCTAATACATGCAAAATCCAATGGAAACATTGCAATCCCCCCAATCCTCAAATCCTGAAAAAAATGATAAGTCTGCTGGATTTTGAATGAGATGTAAGATTCTATTTTCTCCATATGAAATCCAATGAGGTCGGAACCACTTTCAAATATCCTGAGTCATTTCATGGTAATGCTAAAAATTTAAGTAAAAGGATGAAAATGAAGATTAAGGAGAATGTCACTTTTACTTTAAGAATTTAACATTACCATGAATCACATATCAATACGAGGGCCATCGGCTTGATCATTAGGCAGCCCCACTCAAAAATTATTTGTTTCTTTGAAAAAAAATTGTATTTGCAATGTTACTACAAATTTTTTTTGCCAAAAAGACTAGGGAGCTCCGCTAATAGCTCCCTCAAAACCAGGGAGTGTTTTTTTTAAAGGGAGCGCGCTCCCAACTAGCTCTCAAGTAGCTCTCGAGCGGAGTGCGAATTGGGAGAGGGTTTGTGGGAGGGGGGGTGGGAGCTTCCCTGCAACTCTAGTTTGTATATTGGAGATGTCTTTTTGGGATTGAAAGAAGGCAATTTCTTGGAAAATTTTCGAGTATAATTGCATATATTTTATGGTTTTACAAGTTATGAAATATTGCAATGGATTTTCAATTGTTCCTTGTCCAAATCCACGTTTTTATTGGAAAATCTAGGTCAATTATTGCATGTTAAAATCTATTTTCCTTGAAATCACTAGAAGACCTCCTAGAGAGCTTTCTTCTAGTTAATTTCTCCTTCATAAAAAGATAGTTAGGGTTTTGCAAGTGAAAACTAGGGTTTTCCCCCTTACTCCATGCATGAAATTGATATATCTTAAATTTAGCCCTTAAGACTCCATCACCCAAACAAGAAAAGGCATTGGGATCCTCGTGGTGGCCAAAACTCATCAATTTTTTTCTCTTTCTTCCTTTTCTACTTTCCTAGGCTCTTTAAGGCAAGCTACTAGCGCTAAGCCGAGGGCCGAATTCAACTAGGGTTGCTTGAAGAAACTTGTTGAAGCTATTTTCGCTTTGTTTTCACCTTGATTGACCTCACACACTCAAAATCTAGCTTGTTCCATGGTGAAAATTGCCCTAGTAGGATTGATGCCATTAACCCTACGCAATTTGGGCCCTAGTAAACCCTAATCTTATGCCAGGCTTCAACTTAGGGTTTAACCGAAGGTTTGCCATCTCCTATTACTGATTATGTTATCTCAATTTAGTCAATAAATTTTAAAGTGCTGACAACTAGAGTAGCAACACACTTTTGTAAAAATGGTTAGTTAAAACTCTGTTTTTTCCTGTAAAAGGCAGTAACTGCGGACGTGGTTCCAGAACAACATATGGAAATGAACTTTTGAAAACCCAAAGAGGTTTTTGTCAACAACGGACTCATTACCAAAAACCTCTCTCAGGTTTAACACAGGTGTCACGGTTTGAGAGATTCGAATTGATCTTTGAAGCCTATTTTTCAAGAATTCGCTAGAATTAGTTTTTTCTGTTTTCAGAAAAACGCCTGATCAACTTTCAATTCCAGAGCCACCTCATCAAATTCGACTTGTGAATCCTTAGAGCTTCAACCATGACTCCAACAACAACATGATCTTCAAAAACATAATATTATTTCTTTTGTATTATGATGGAGCGAATGTAATGTATTTAGTTGAATTAGATATTTGCTCATTTATTTTAAGACTGCAACTAAGTTTTTGCTAGAAACTTGGTTATAGTTTGTAAGTGATCTATAGTGACAGAGTATTTGTAATGAAGAAGGGTTGGAATCTTTTGAAAGAAAGCCTCTTTTATGTATCGTTTGTGTATGTAATCATCTAATATTACAACAGTCTATGTGAGCAGTGTGCAAAAATTCTTGTGTTTGCAATTCCCTCTCAGTTTCTAAGTTTCATATCTTCTTCAATATTCAAATACTAGGTTGTTGAATTGGAACTTATATCTCTATGCTCAAAAATCTTTTATTTAGATATTTATTACTTGCTTTTCACCTAAAGATCACACTAATTTCTTGACTATTCTTTGATTTCCTAAACTTGTCAAAGGAGTTGTTACTATCTTGCTTTTGTGATATTTGCTCACTGAACCTCTGGTTTATATAAAACTAATTGGGTCAAACTCCATGCCCAATGGTGAAATTTCTACAATCCAACCAACCTTAGTTTTCTCAATTAAACTGGCCATAGAACATATTACAAACCTTCTACCACTGTGACCTTGGGTCACTGAGTTTAGGGAGAGATCCCTCTCCAGGTTGAAGATCCAACTTTAAACCAAGCGGTGAGAGGTTACCTTAGAGTTTTTCCCACAGCCATGGTTTTCTTTAAGTGATAACAAATTCCATCATTAAGCAAACATTTTCTTTACACTTGTATGCCTAGTTACTCCTTATGTAGGCTACACATTGAAACCCTAGGGAATCAAGCATCATTTAAGGCTTTGTTGTGGTACGTTGCTCATTTTATATAGAGAATTGTGCCTTAGTCCATTGAAGAAGTGCCTTGCTTAGCCCTTCACATATCACCTTGAGCCAATTGACTTAAAATATCCTTTATGTGAGAAACTGGGAAGCCTCCCGTGTGATGAAATTCCACTAAAGAGCAGGAGGTTGAGAGCTGAGGTGATAGTGGGAATTCACCTCAGTGTTACATCTTGGTCTAGCTCTTGCCTTGTGAGGCTTTTCACAAAGCCTGCTAGATTTTGAGGCAACAAAGAGCACTCATGATCCATTATGCCGCTTGTTGCATGTTGAGCATTTATGGAGGATGGCGTCATAATGGAGGACATTATTTCCCACATGTGTGGGCGATTTTTGGCATTTATTATTAAGTTTTTGAGCTATATTGAGGTTGGGTTGTGGCCTCACACTTGTTGAACACTTAACCAAACTTGCTTTAGGGAGTTTCTTGTAAATTATGAAAATAAGGCTTGTTAGACCTCATAAGAATAGAGGTCTTATTTCTTTTTTCATCGTCACTCAATTGTCACTCGTCTCTCTAAAGAGTGCAAATTAGTCTCTTTGTCTCTATCTGGGTTGAAATGTGCTCTTGTTATGGTGCCAGTTTCTCTTGGAGATTGTTTTTACTTGTAGATGATTTCTTGGGATTGATTGAAGTGTTCCCCTTGGAAATTTTTATAATTTTACAACATAATTTCTATATTTTGCATGTTGTATATGTGTAGTAGAGTTTCTAAATGTGCCATGATATAATGTTAAAGCTATCTTGAAATCTTTCTCCTTTATGATATGTAAAATTGTTTTCCTATAAATCTTTAAGGGAATTCCGAGTCTGCATCCCTTAAATCTAAAATCTCCCCTCACAAGGAAATCACTAGGGTTTTAAAAGTGGATGCCCTAGTCATCCCCACTTATTTCAACAAGGCAATTCTCATTGGTTTTTGCCATAAAAGATTCCAACAAGCCCATTCTCATTAGTTTTTTCCCTAAAAGTTTCCATCAAGCCCATTCTCATTGGTTTTTTCCCTAAAAGATTCCATCAAGCCCATTTAGAACAAGGCACTAGTCATAGTAGCATTGATCAACCCTCTTCATTAATAATTTTGTCCTTTTTATTCTAATTCCTAGATATTTAGGGTTAGGGCTATGATTTTATGTGAAATAGCGCAAAAAAGTAATTTACGTCTGATGTGGCATTGGCCTTTAAAGTAGGAAATGCATTAAATAATTGTATAGAAGCAAAATCTAGCATTATTTGCACGTTAAACCTTTCCTTTAGGGCTGACATCATCATCCCCTTGTTGTTTATGCATAGTTTCAGCCATAAAACTACATTGTCAACTCTATATCCTAAGTATCTATTTGAAGGTCTTGCCTCCTTTGTTGATTAATCATTGAAAGGCATTATTTTGGCTGTTATATGACGTTGTTGACTTATCATTGAAAATATGCAAAACCCTAACTTATAACAACTCTCTAATTGGTCTTGGAATATAGTCCTTGAACTTTGGCAAATATAACTTAGGCCTTCTAGGTTTTGCCAATATTATATCCCAAACTTCAGACCTCATTCAATCACCTTGAGCCATTCTTATTTAGTATCCTTTAGGTCAACACGGGGAAGCCTCCCTTGTGGTCAAAATACCACTAGATAGTAGGAGAAAGGTTGTTGAGGTGACAGTGGCAACCGATCTCTTGTTGCCCTAAGGTCTGGTTCTGTGTAGTGGCGCTTTGCACTAGGCTTGTTAGATTTTGCGACAACATTTTTAGCATCGTTGTTGGGGAGTAGTTGAGTTTTCCTCCTCGAAATCCAAAGTCTATGCTTCAAGTCTTACTGATGAGAACATCCCAAGGCTTGTGTTAGAATTTCTCATCTGACAACTCCTATAACTGGTTATTGTTCCCTAGCCTATTGTAGTAGGTAAAAAAGGAGCTAGTCCTCCTAAAAGGGGACCTACCCGTAAGACCACTACCTCATCCTCTTCCCCTATAGTCAAGAACCTTTTCAATAGTCCTCCCACCTCAATCATAATGGCCAAGCCATGGCTTAACCTTGCATTCAAACCATTGTACATGAGTGCCTTTCAGCAGGCTCCCCACAAACTTCTTGAGAAATATGAAGAATGGTTACCCTAGTAAATGGGATTGATGCAATCACAACTGAAAAACATATGGATGGACTTTACTAGTCTTGTCAGTCAATTCAATTGTACTAGCATCCTGTTACATTTAAATCATCTATCCGAATTGGTAAACTTGTGAAGTGTAATGCATTGTATATACAAGGTCTGATTTCTAACTCTATCTATTGAAAATGAACATGAAAGCAAAGTCTAGTCTATGGAAATAATTGCAATTTAACTAATTCAACATAGTCATGGTTCTAAACATTTTTAAACCGCCATAACAATGTGAAGACTAGTCATAAATCAATTACAAAATTCAATGTTCTGCAATCAAAGAGGAATCAAATCTCTATTCAATTGAAAGGTTCATATGGGTAGCCTACACCATGTTGACATTCAAACCATAAATAAATCAAATCATAAGCGAACTATGAGCAAGCTTAACTATACTTAAAGCAAATTACCAACAAATTAAAGCATTGTAAACAATTCAAATTAACAACACCTAAAAACAAATCAAAATCTATCTATCTAGATAGAAGAGGCACCATGCTTCCCTAACACAAGGGGTCCCTTCCTGGCTTGTTTGCACGTGCTTGAGTAAACTAGAAGACTTAAACTACTACAACCTCGATCATAAAATCAATTGTAGAACAGTAACACACCAGACGAGAATTGATAAACCAGAGAACCAAGTTTATATTAATATCCAAATGTATATAACCAAACTTATCATGTCTCCATCATTGGAACTGTAGCTATTTATAAAGTCTTAAGACAAAATCTGTTGAGAATTTTAATGCATGCTTTTAGAACAACATATCAATATAAGATTTCGTGAATCTTTATAAAAGGAAGCTATAGAGGATGTGTGAGAAATTCATGGTTGTACACATGAATTTCCCTCACAAAATCTTGGGATATCCTTGGATTTGATCCACAATTGGCACTAATCGTCCATTCCACTTCGTATGCTTTGCCATTGCTTCGACTACTATGCCACCACTTTGATCGTTTAGCTATCGCTTTGACTGTAGCGTTGACCTTGCCTTTGTGCTGATGTGGCAGGTGATGGGTTGACTTTAACAGGTAGAAAAGCTTAATATTTTCTTTTGCCACATCCTCCAACTTACACTTTTGTTGAACCATGTCTGCAATCATGTGAACCCATGATTTGGCTACAAAATTAAGGATCAACTGCATAATGTGTTAGTTTCTGTAGCTACAACATTTTAAATTGTTTTTACAAAGAAATATATAAAACAATAGAAAAATGGACATGTTACTTTGAATTTCTCCAATTCGTAACCTTTGTAGTTCAGCCATGATTCGTTATCAAAATGATAGCATTTTGATATGAAATGATGCCTATGGTAGGCTTTTAGGAACAAAATAGACAAAACTAATGATAACATAGTAACAAAAGGAGTCCATTTTTAGGTTTCGACATTCCCCCATGCTGAGGATTTTGCATGTCCTCACGCAGTTACAAAATTGCAAAATTTTTGAAGTTATACTCTTGCTAGTTTATGGTCTCTATTGCTTGGATTAGGATATCCAAGTTACTCCTTGAAGATTTTCACTTCCTCATTGCAATAAACCATTTTGGCTTTCTCAACAAAATCTTGGCATTTAAATTCTTGATTTTTTCCTGAAGCTTCTTATTAGCTTTCTTCAACTTTAGATTCTTATCATACAATAATTGCATTCTTTTCGACTTCTTCTATTCTAGGTTTTCAAAACTTGATTTTCATTTTTCTTATGTCATTCCCGAACTTCTAGCTCTTTGAATTCTTCTTTCAGCTTTTGTATTGTATCTTTATCCTCATGAATATCAAATGACAGATTATAAGCAAGAGATGGTGATGGAATATAGAAAGGAGATGGTACCTCATTAAACTGTGTATCTTTCTCAAAAGAAACGATATACTCATAGACTTTCTGTTGCGTTTCATCAATTTATGCACTATTATGTCTTTGCTCTGGTGCTGTATATAACACCGATTCAAAGATTTTTGGCCTCTTCTTGTCTTTTGAAGAGTCATTTCATGGTGGGTTGCTACTTTTTCCATCAGATGCATCAACTTCAATTACTTCATTGTTAGCTTGCTCCTTCAATGTTTTAGCCATTGTGTGAGTGGTTCTTTGTGGTTTATCCATGGATTCTAGAATCTTCTCCACTACAATTTTTCTTTTTTGGTCTTCGGAATTTTAGTGTGTTGGGGGATTTTTGTAAGTATTTTATTTTTCTTTGCCCCTTTCACACTCTTCTTCTCCAATTTTTTTGTTTTCTTCTTCTGGCTTTTCGGGCTTATATCCTTTTTTACCTCCTTTCTTCTTTTTGGAAACCATAGACTCAGGCTCGGGGTTTGGAATTTCTAAAACTACAGGCTCGGGGTTTGGAGACTCGAGAACCAGAGGCTCAGGGTTTGGAATTTTTGTCTCTGAAACCCTATCCCTAGCTTGTTACTTCTTTGAAGAAATTTGGGACAAGAAATGCGTCCCAATTTTAACCTCACCTAAGCCGCATGACACGTCCCCCCCTCCCCATGCCTCGAATCCTTCGTGTTGAACATGACATGGGCCCGACACGAGTTTGATTCATGTCTGAGAGGACACGAGTTTGTCGTGTTGGGCACATGCCAAAATTGTGTCCCAATATTGTGACATGTTTGTTGAAAAGTGACCCCACACATTGCTAAAAGCCAGTTTTGGGCCAATTTCCCTCACTATTGTTTGTTGTTTGTGAGTTGTAGGAGTGTGTGTGTTGTTGGAGACTATAACTAGGCTCGATCTTCATAAATGTTATTATATCTTATGTAAAACAAAAACAAAAAAAGAAAAATTATTATTATTTTGTAGCATGTTCTTGATGCTTTATTTTGGTCAAAAGAAAAAGTTAAAGGGCATGTTCTTTGTGACCCTATGAAAAGAAGACAATTTGAATTTTGTAAGTATTATCTGTCCCTCCAAGTTGCCAAGTTGGCCCTCCAAGGAAGAAGTCGGCTCAACCAGTACACACACCCATTTGACCACATGAAGTGAATATAAATTAATGCTACTCGTCCTTCTCCAAGAGTAGATCATCTAAGATACATCAACGAAGATTCTGAAGCTCCTATCATCTGTAATACAAAAAGATACAAGGTTCTATGATATATGGAGTTTCTTTTTTGTGATGGCAATGCAAATTCTTGTGGATACGTGATGCAACTCAGGTGATGATGATGTTTGTTCCTATATGATGCAAGATATGTGAAGGTGAAGCAAGTTCCTGATAACATATTTCTCTATATTTATACAAGCTCTTGTGGTATCATTCTTGTAATGAAGCAAACATTCTATAACACCTATGTCTATGTGACGCGATAGATAGATTGACTATTTTATGGACAGAACATAGCAAAGGTTGGAGGGTTGACTTGGCACTTGGATCCTTGATTAGTTTGACTTGGAGATTTCTCTTGTTGATGAAGAATCTATAAGGAAAGGATTGATTGGTTTTCCCCTTGTGGGTTTTTCTCGAGCCTCTATCATAGTCTTTGGTGTCTCTTGTTTTCGGTACACTATGATTTTTATTTTCTTGTATTTGAACGGTAATTGCTTGATGAACAATAAAGAAAATATAAGAACACAAAACATCTTCACAAGTAATTATCATGACTAGAATTTCAATTTTGCAATAGAATTTCCAACATGAGAAATCAACAAAAGAGGAAGACAAGTTTTGGAGGAGATTCAAGGTGTAGGTAAGTGGATGCCCCTTCCATTTTTTTAGTTTTGCTACAACAGTATGCCAGTATGTTTTGTTTACATGTGCAGCCTCACAACAATCCATTTTTCTTTATATTTATAGCCATCATGGCTCAATCAAGGGCAACAAGGAAGGGGGAAAAGAAGGGGAGGAATGCCCCCCCTCTTTCAATTTCATCAAGGTCTATCAGTATTCCATCTGTTGGAAGTGGGGTTGCAATAAAAACTTCAAATTTGAGAGAAACATCATTTTAGCAAGACAACGAGGCCAATAACTGAAATATCCCTTGTGGAAATATGTTACAAGACATCAAGGGCCAGGGAGAAAGTTAAAGGGAGGAGGCAATGCTCTTTGGACATACAACATTTGCAACCATCAATTCAAGAGTACCTATTTTTGTGAGAAAGGGCATTTGTTAGGCACATCTTGTGGAATTGGAGCACGTGTAGGAGTGAGTGCATCTAAGAGGAAAAAACTAAAAAGAGAGGCCAATGTTGGCGTGGCAATGGTGGCTACAACAACTAAGAAAAACAAAAAGGAGGGCAAGATCTAAGTTCTACTGGGGGTGCAAGTCAAGCAACAAAAAGGAGGGCAGTTGGTCCAATGGACAAGATATTTTAGCAAGAGAGGTGAGAAGAGATTTATCTTACCATTGCTCTTTTTTCTATCTCAACTTCATATCATTTAATGTTGCACAATCACCTTTATTTATTGAGATGTGCTAAGTTCTAGCTGAAGGGGCACCATTGGGGTATGTGCCTCCTAGTTCAGAGAAGCTTAGAACCACATTATTGGTTAAGGCAAAGAAGGAGGTGGATAAAATTTTTGAGCCTATTAAATCAACATGGCCAACATCTAGGGTCAGTATTGTTTTTGATGAATGGATAGATGCAACATGCCATCCACTCATCAACTTCATGTTCAAGGATATAGTGTTAGATGATGCTTGGTGTGAGAGGATAGATCTTACTATTAAGATCATGGACCCTATCATTGCTTTGTTATGATTTGGAGATGCAGACCTCTTGAGAAATCTAGAGACAACTAGATTAGGTGATTTCTCTTAATTTGATAATTGCTTGTGATGTATTTTTACTTAACTTTATTAACTTCTTCTTTTTCTTGATTTCTATTGTATTTGCTATCATCAAAGAATTACCAAACAATGAAGATCAATGAGACAATAGGACACAAAATATAGGCTGCAAGCTAGGGCAAAAATCTCTCGTTTTGAGAGGAAAACCCACAAGAATTCTTCTCTTCTTATAGAATGTGCAGATGACGAATTCCAAAACCTAAGACCCTTGTCAAAGACCCCTCCAAGGCCAAGTCACACTTCTCCTTCTTGATGAATTTTTCTTTCCAACTACTTTGTCCTAGCAGCTTTCAGCAGTTTTGACGACCCCTAGCAATTTCCAGCAACTTCGACCTTCCAACAATTTTGACCTAGTAGCAACTTTGACTTTCTAACAACTTCGACTTCCCCAACAACTTCTTCTGCAACTTCGACTTCCCCAACAATTTCTTCTGTAACTCCGACTTCCCTAGCAACTTATGCAATTCAGTCTAGCAGATACTGTAGAAACCCTAACATGAGAGAGAGAGACCCAAAAATTCGATCTTGCTTTTCTTTCTTATTTTCCTTGATCTTCGTCCTTTTCCATATTCTTTCTTGAGGAGATAGAACTTGTTTTTCTTGCTTGAATGAATGAATCTAAATGAAGTCGAGGTTCCCCTCTATATAGGCTTTTTAGGAGGTCGAATTGTTGCCCATGAGGTCAACTTGTTTGACAAGGTCTTGGAGGGTCTTTATGACACTTTTGACTTTACACAAATTTTCTTTACAAGATACAATATTCCCAAAGGGGTCTTACATGTATGACCATTACTCTTTTGACTTCATAACTCTATGATGAACCTAAAAACACTTAATGGGTGCTTGACCTATCAATATATTTATCTCGAGCATGAAACCCATGCATCAAGAATGACAATAATACATTTATTTTCTCTTTAATATCAAATATATCAAATAACGATTACATATGAAGACCAAACCTAGTTACACATTTCAACATTCCCTCTCAACTAGTGAGGTATTTTGTAATATCCCTAAGGAAAATTAACAGTAAATATGCAAAGCAAGCATAAACAAAGCACACCATAAAATTAGAACCCACAATGAAACCATGAATTTGCTCCCAAAACAACATTGTGTACTCATTTTACTAATGGAAAGAGGTGTACAATGAAGGTGCTGGAATGAGTGCTCCTGGAACCTAGAAAAATCCCAAAATGATCCTTGAATCACCCTCCTCCAAGCTGCTATAACTCGGCCCAAGTGTTACGCTGTAAATGCCCAGAAATGGTGTGCCTGCCTTAAGTAACCTGCTGCTAGTGCCCTTTCTACTGCTCAGAAAATTTCGGGAAATTAATCATGGCCTCTACTCAAGAAACCCAAAATAACCCACGAAGGAATTAGCCAATGGTTGACTTCGGAAATTCGACCCTATTTCCCCTAGCTCCTTTGCCTACTGGCTGAATTGGGACCCCTGTTTGACCCCTCAAATCTGCCCAGAAAATTCTGCCAAATTAATTATGAGGTCCTTATCAAAAACCCAGAAAAACCCAGAAAGGGTTTGTCCTAGTTTTGATACTCCAAAAGTGACCACCAAATGCTTGGCCCTACTCCACAAGCAAAAGATGTAACCTGTAACAAATGTTGCATTTGTTGCTCTACCAAAATGCTGGAAAAGCCCCCACAACACTTCCCCGGGCTCCACCTCAAGTTTCAACCCCTAACTCCCTTCACTCCTCAACCTCCCAACGTACCTCCTCTGGGAACTGTGCAATCCCTGTTGCTGCAACTCGACGTCCCAACTGCTACTTCCCTGCTGCTGTAACTCGACCTTCCTGCTGCTACTTTCTTGTTGCTGTAACTTGGCCTCCTTGCTGCTACTCTCTGTTGCTGTAACTTGGCCTCCTTGCTGCTACTCTCTCTGTTGTTGTAACTCGACCTCCCTGCAGCTACTCTTTCTATTGTTGTAGCTCGACCTCCCTACTGCTACTCTTTTTCTCATTGTAACTCGACCTCCCTACTGCTGGTACGATTTGGGACTAAGTCAAACTCCCTCCTTGGGCTGACACTCGAGGTCCACCGAAGCAAGGGTTGAGATCTCCACTCGGAGACACTCGTGTGCTAAATAACTTTTGTAGACTTAGCTTTCGCTCAAGTGTGTTACGTCAAAAACATAATTTTTGAATAGATGAATGAATGACCAAAACGAGTGCCTCTTTCTCTATTTATCAAAGAGCCTCCAAGATGCCCATGTGGGCCCAGCTCGACTTTCCCCCACTAACTTCGCTCCAATGAGAGCGTACACCACATGTGGGTCATAATTCTCCATGGGGTGGCCCCCGAGCTCTGCAAGAGTCGGAATATTTCCCTTCCTTCCTAATGTTTGGGCCCCCACTTAATCCTAAAATTCATGTGGGACCTCTAAACCCGTATCTCCTAAGCACAAACATGAAATAAGACAAAATTGGGCAATATTGATATTTCCCTTAGCAATATTGCTAAGCAGGAATATCACAGTCCTCCCCGCCAAAACGTTGCTTGTCCTCAAGCTATTGCCGAACAAGTGCTCTCTCCATGCTGACCCAATTACCACTGCAAGTAATACCGGGGTCCCAATGATGCCACTAAGGCACTCCTGATCCCTGTGCTGACCTGTCACAAAGGAGTTCCAATGGCAGGTATGGGTGACCTCCCTCTGTTGGAACCCACTCTCCCCAATCCATAACCCAACTGCTCATTCCGGTAGCTCCTGGGTTCCAAGCTAATCTCAAAGTGAGTCCATCAAGTGGATGTTGCCCTATGCTGGTCAAAACTGTGACCCACTTATGCTCTTGCAAAGTCATCAACTCCGGTAAACCTCTACTACACACCCAATAAGGGAAAAATCCACTGAGCGCAGGTTTATCCTGCCAAGGCACCTTGCCAAGGTTACCATCTATAGATGCATGCCCAAACTCCTGTCAAAATAATAACAAGAATGGCTTTCCTTGCCCCGTAGTGATCATCCTGATGGAATCCGACCTGTCATCCGGAGGAGGATGCAATCCTGTCTCTGTCATCCCCATGATCCTCCCAAAACAAGGTAGTCCTCTAACCCAATGGATCCTTGGATTCCACAACCGGATTGGAGGCCCATCACTCCCAATTCCTGGTGCCTGCCATTGAGTAGTACTAATGACCGCCAAAACCCATATGTGCCAATCACCCTGCTATACTAGCGCAGTGCCCTAAGTCAACAACAAATCTCTAGGGAGGAAACTACTCTACAACTAAAACCCAATGGAAGACCTATACGATCTTCCCTTGTAGAAACTAGCACATCCCTGTATGTGGTTGAACTGTCAAGCCTTGAGAGGCTGAGATCCCGTGTTGATCGCAAAAGGAAACTTCCATGCTGATGTTGCGGCTCTCTAGTCATAATCAATGGTGCAACATGCTCATACTACCCACTATGTGCGGACTGTATCCTCCTCTCCTGAGGCCTAGTGGTGAAAAATCTGTGAGAGCCAAGCTCATCCTGTCTAGGCATCTCCATGATGCCGATATCTAGGCCTCTACTCCCAACCTCTACCTCGAGCAACAACAAGATAAGAAGGCCTTGCCAGGTAGTGGAGATCTTAGTGACCCCCCATGTGTCAAGCCCAGGGTGAACTAGATCACCCTCTGACATGACCCTGCTCATCACCAAGGAAAGTGATCCACTCGCCAAACAGATCCCTGGATCCCCCAACCATACTGCGATCTCATAACTCCCACTCCTCGCGGGGTGTCACAGTAGCACTGCTACTTGCTAGAACCCATATGGCCCTCATCTTTGATCCCTGTATGTATCCCATGGGTGGACCCCAGGTATAAGGAGTCAATCCCGTGCAAGCCTACCTACCTTGCTCCTGCCAAACCACGCAGTGAAGTCCGTTATCCCAACTCCTGACGATACATCTGGATACTGCTCGGAGTATGGGTGCCCTCCTGTAGACAAAGTCTACTATCCACCGTCCCTAGGGCTCCTATGACACCTCAATCTGTCTCGCCCAAAGAGCATCATGCAGTTCCCTCGCAATCGACTCCCCCTGTGTGAGCCTAAGAGTGGAACTTATGCTACCTCGGCAATAAACCAAGCGATCCTAAGCCTGCATCGGTTAGCCCATGCCTCCACCAAACGTCTCAACTTGAGAATCATGGGGGAGTAGGTCCCCAAGGGTAGGATCAAGAATTTGCTGGGGTACTGAAGAATAACCTTATGGGTGCCCCTCTCTCGGTTTCGGATCAGCTGATAAACCAGGCGAAGACCTATCTCTGTACACCACAGGATATCCCCGACTACCGCTATACCACCCTTTACCGTCCCATGCCCTGTCTGTGTTAAGGCGCTAGTCACTCCTCGCATGTACTCAATGTGATGTAAGACACTCCTACTGCACAACGCAATCCAGCTCACTATGGTACACCACCATGCACCTCCATGTCCACCAGTAGTCCATTGCTCAATGCTAGATGCTCCCACACATCCCTGGATGTGATGGCCTATAGCTGTGTCTCTACGTGTCGAGCCACACTTGATCGGTATCATCACCTCCACCATCACATCACTATACCTTCCGATGAATGGATCTTCTCTCCAAATTCCCCTTAAGGGATCCGAGAAGTGAATCTCCTTATGTGTCAGCAGTGATGCCATACCTGCCCAATGAATGGATCTTCTCTCCAAATCCTGCCTGAGGGATCCGAGAAGTGAATCTCCTTTTGTGTCAGCAGTGATGCCCCCACTGCTCTGCTCCCCTACGTCCTCTGTCCCGCTACCAGTTAAACTGTACAATCCAGGTTGTGGTCAACCAACATACCTAGGAAATGATAGGTAGTCCCACCCGGATCCCAATGCTAGCTTGGGCTTCCGGTATCCCTAGTGTCTGTAAGTTCTGCTGAGCTACACCCAGGTCCACCACCATCTCCATAGCCCACCCCACAAGGTACCAACTCAGAATCTCTCACCATCCAACACTAAGAGAGGGATCGAATGCACGACCTCCTGCACATGGAACCCCAACATGCAGAGGTTGCACCTTGTGCAACTACGATCATCTCATCCCGTTACACAGGTCAATGCATGAGATCTGACTAGGTAGCTTTGTCTCTCTGTCTCCAATATGCAAAGCTGACACAACAGTGCTGCTAACCTGGCCATTCGCTTCGGTATGCCTAGACAACTTTGCCTCTCTCAATCCAATGCGTAGGGTGTGAAAATTCCTCAACAGGAACCCCTACTGCAGCAAATGATGATATTAATCCTATTTGTTAAATTCCTTTAAACAAATTATTTGCAGTGTCCTATGGCAAATATCGTAATACATACATTGCAGCCTTCACTTAATTAAATATTATGCGGAAAAAGGAGACTGAGAAAGAAATAAAATACAACACAATAGACATTGTTATTTTGGACAAATGTCCCTGGAAAAACCCAATGCAAGAAAACCGGTGTCGCTGTTCTAAGGTTTTATTATTATTAAGTGTTGAAGTTTCTGAGTTTACTTAGTTAGAAACCCTCCATGCACTTTATCTGATTTATTCCTACCTACTTGTTATTTTCCTTAACAAGTTATTTACACTGTAAATACTGAAAATAAACACTAGTGCATGCTCAACATATTACATATCAACAACTAAAAGAAACAGAAACAAATACACCATATGACACCATTATTTTTGGACTAATGTCCCCGGAAAAACCCAATGTGGGAAAATTGTAGGAATTTATAGGGTAAGTTCCTCAGGCAGAACACCAAAGGACACCGCTCACAAACAGATCACAGATCAATACACCAGTATTGTTGACGTGGTTAAAACCCTCAAAGAGGGAAACAGTCCACGACCTGAGCCAACGCGGCCACATTAGGTAATTTATTAATAAAAGAATGAAAACTTACATAAGCTTCTCTCATGAACGGTTACCCTACAAATGACCCTCCATGCTCTTTAAATAGAGACATGGACCAATCGGGTGTTAAGCCACGGATCAAGTGTCGATAATACCGAGGAGAGAATGAACCATTGGATCACTACATATCGTGACCGACAGATTGTAACTTACAAAAGTACATAGTAAAGAAACACACTTTACCGAACTCTACACTAGACCAAGTTATACTTAACTATTTCCTATGTGTCGGAATATCCTAACATCCCCCCTTAAGAACAACTTGCGATAGGATTGAAGGATGTACAAATATGACACAACAGAAGAAGGAAGGAGGCATTAGAGCCTATCCCCCCTTAGTGACAACTTCCTGAACTCCAACCACAAATCGAAGTTTAATAGACTTCACCTTTGTGAGAGCCTTTGTAAAGATGTCTGCAACTTGATCATCTGTTGAACAATATTGCACTTCAAGAACATGGTCATGAATGAGCTTTTTGATGA
>APFE030368297.1:123844-140986 GCA_000404065.3 Pinus taeda
TAATCCTATTGATTTCCTCTGCCCCTCTTGCGAGAAAATGCCACAGCTTTCCCTTTCCCTCTAGATGTAGATGTTGGTGCCCGTGCTGGTGGAGATGGCAGTGGGGTCTGATGTGCTCTAGAAGCTGAAGAACTAGAAGTAGGAGCTATAGGAGGTAGACCACGTCCTCTACTAGTGGCAGTGGTAGCCCGGAGAGGTGGTGTCACCTCCTCCTCCTGTTCCTCCTCCTGCTCCTCCTCCCCCTGCTCCTCCACTTGCTCCTCCTCCTGCTCCCCCTCCACTACATCCTGCACTAACCAATCATTAGCAGACTCCATGAGAGGCCTCTCGGCCTCAACCCTCCATGCAGCAGTGGTGTCAATCCCATCCAATGAGAATGGCATCCACATCAGGTGTCCTCTCAAGTTTGCCTCACCCCACAATGATCGAAAGAATTGGTAAGTAGACCGTAGAACCATCGTCATTAAGTTCATTGGGACTCCAACCTGTACAAAGATCAATGAAAATAATAATTAATAAATTATAAAAAAAAAATATTGTTTAATGAATTCAAAATTTTATTTGGAAATTTGCAATATTTTAAATGTTTAAGTGTTAACCTGTTGCGCTTCTTGTTGTGTATTTTTTCAAATACATTCTAGTTGCGCTCACATCCTAGGAGCTACATGTTTGGCTGAGGATGCGAATGGCAAGCTTTTGCAGAAGGGGTACCCTGCCACCATACATTTTCCACCATGCATCTACAACAAAATTACAAATAGAATTTTAAATAAACATAAGAAAAAAATGGAATTTGAAGAGATAATGAAATTTGAAACAAAGTTACAAACTAAAAAATACCTGGCATTTTAATCATCCTATCATTGACAGCCATCTCAAAGCCAAATGTGCCACCTGCCATCCTATATGTCTCAATTTGTTTAGAGATCTCTATACGTTGTTCTGGATATCGCACCATCTTCTGGACACAGGATAAGAATCCATCCATGATCTCAGCATCAAAATCAAACCCACATGCATAAGAAAATGCAGGGTTCAGGAAAAGTTCAGCAGCATGAATGGGACGATGGAGTGTGTTGTTCCATTGCTCATCAATCACTCCCCATAGGAGGAGTTGTTTCTGAAACCCATCATCTCCCTTATCATCATAGTAGGCTCCTATGGCTTCTTTGGCCCTGTCCATGGCTTCATACAAATAGCCCATTGCGGGCTTCTCACCATCAACCAACCGAAGAACATTTACTAAAGGTTCAGTAATGGCGCACACCTCCTGCACTCCTGCCCAAAAGTCTTCCTACTATGAAACCAGTCTGCATACGGCCTCTCCCTCTGGTTTGTGGCTCATTGGCAAAGCACGCCACTCCTCTGAAAGAAACATTCTCTTCACATCCCACATAGAATTCAAGAGGGATTGAAGAGATATGAAACTGGTGGCAAACCGTGTAATGGCGGGGCGCACCAACTCTTTGTTGTTGGTGAATCTTCTCATCAAGCTAAGCATAGATGCTATGGTTAATAATAAATTTTGTAATGCTTTTGGATGGAATCAACAATATCTTTGACAAAGGGAATTTTCCCTATGTCCTCCAACATCAAATCAATACAGTGTGCAGCACAAGGTGTCCAAAATAAAGTAGGATGCCTGTCCATAAGTAACTTGCCAGCAGCAACATAATTTGCAGCATTGTCCGTTATGACTTGGACAACATTATGTTCACCCACCTCCAAAATAAACAAATCTAGCTAATCACAAAGTTTTTGCATCTTTGATTTGTGCAGATGCATCAACAGATTTGATAAACATAGTCCCCTTGGGACAACTAACCAAGAAGTTTATAAGGGTTCTCCCCTTTTGGTCAGTCCAACCATCTGACATAACAGTGCATCTTGTTTGTGCCCATGATGCCCTAAAATCCTCCAATCTTTGGGTGCAGTCACGCTTTTCATTTTGAAGAATCCGACCTCTGAAATCATGATAAGAAGGGATTTTGTACCCTGGGCCAACACTGGCAATAGCATCAACAGCAGGTTGGAAAAATGGATTATTCCTTACAATGCTAAAACGAATATCACTCCAAAGGAGAAATTTTGCCAGCAACTTGTCAGCTTGTTCTTTCTCAGTTCTTTTTAGCATTGAACCAATAGATGGCTATGAACCAGGTGTGGTTCGAGGAACAAAAAATGATGATGCAGCTATCAGATTGGTTGATGGCGATGCTGCAGTAGAACCAGTGCCACTTGGCCCACTTCCTTCAACTGACCTTTTTAGTTGCCTTTTGAGTTCTTCTTTGGCCTCTCTAGTTTGCTCTAAAGTTTCCAATGCTCTCATGGCTCTTTGGATAAGTTCATGGGTTGTATTTGCACAAGGCCCCACATCTTTTCCAGGGATTTGTGCAAGATGAAACTTCAACTTGTACACCCCCCCGGACATAGGGTGGCCACACAACTTGCAACTCAAGTTTAGTCTATCATTCGGAGAATCAGGTACACCATATTCCCAGAAAGGATCCAATTTCCTTGGCATGTTTGTTTTTGAACTTTGAAGTTGCAAACTTGAAGTCTTGAATGGTGTTTTGGTGCAGTTGTGAACCTATGGGAAAATAAAGGGATTAGGAATACAATTAGCATTAACAAAATTACAAGTTAGCAAAATTTAAATTACAATTTAGTATTTTTAAATTTTAATTTTGTACATTGATGGAATTGTACAATGAAAATCCAATTTACCCGGTAACAACCAACCCTAAAAACAAACATTCCAAAAGTTCCAAAGTTCTTCAAACACAAATTACCCAACAGCCATTCCATAACCCAAGTTACGACAATCCAAATGGCAACAATGAAAAAACATAAACAATGTTTAAAAAAAATGAAAACAAAAAAAAAAATTGGTTCCCATAGTCATACCAAGTTACCCAACCCAAAACAATGAAGAAATACAAAAAAATCTTTAAAAACAATGAAAACAAAAGAAAATTGGTGCCCATACCAAGTTTTCCAACCAAAAACAATGTTTTTAAACAATGAAAACAAAAAAAAAAATTAATCCACATACCGTTTCTATGGAGAAATCGGTGGTCTGATTTTCTCCTCTAAGCGCTTAGATTTGGCTAAAAACCCTCTTCAGCTTGGTCTCCCAGCTCTCCTCTTCCCTCCGCGCGCGACTGTCCAAATGAGCTCATGAAAAAACCCAAAAAACATTATAAAACTGCACTGTCGCGACCCCCGGCGATTATTTCATTTTTTATCGCGATAATTTCATTTTTATCGCGATAAATTCAATAAAAATCGGCAAAAAAAAATTCTGGCGATAATTTGGTATAGTTATCGCGATTTTATCAGAAGAGGGAAAAGATCGCAATTATTTCATTTTATCGCGATTTTCATAACATTGTTTCAGAGGCACGTTGATAGGGTCCTCAGCGTTATTATCTCACCCTTATGCATTAGATTGAGAGAGGCAGAGTTGTCGAGACTGTTGAAGAAAGTGTAACTAGGTTTGGTCTTCATAAATTTATATTTGATATTTGTATTTATTCAAGAAAAGAGAAATTATTTCTATGATATTTGTCAATGAGTTTCTTGCTCATTGAATTAGGTCAAGCACATGTTTAAGTGCTTCTAAGAAGTCAAAGAGTCACTGTATTTATGCAAGACCCTTTGAGGGCATATTACACTATGTATAAAATAGTATAAAGGTCAAAGGAATACCTCCAAGCAAAGTCCAAGTCCTTTCCATGCAGCAACGTCCTCCAAATGAAGCAAAACAATGGAATAAATTCATGTCGGCATGTAGTCTTCTAGTCGGCCTAAAAGGAGGGACAATCCTCTATATATAGAGGTTGTCCACTCCATTACAGCGTCTACCAAGCATCTTTGAAATCTGCAAAGAAAGGAGGCAAGAGAAAGGGTAAGGAAGGACGAAGAAGAGGTCTCCTAGTGTAGTGAAGGAAGGAGAAGGAGAACCAAAGTGAAGGGATTGTTTCTAGGGCTAGAAACATTCACACGTGCGAAGAAAGGAAGGTCAAGTCTGTGGATATGATAGCAGGGACAAAGAGTCCATAAAATAGTATTGTTTGGGCTTGAAACTAGGCCTCCATGGCCTCCCAAGTAAAGTGAAGAAGCTTATCTCTCTAGTGAAGGAAAAGAACTCTAATTCTCTAGGTTCCTACCACACATGGCAAAACTAGGGCTATTGTCCATCAGTTTGCAGACCTATCTCAAGAAGAACCTCATTGGATCAAGGGAAGGGTGTCTTCATAAGTGAATATCATCTCTAAGTAAAGAGGAAGCATATCTCATCAAGAAGCTCGCATAAGCAAGGTCTATCTCTAGACAATGATCGAAGGAGGACGAAGTGCTGGGAAGCAAAGTGTCGGAATGACGAAGTCTATGTGCCGAGAACAAAGTGGAAAATAGAGGAAGGACTTGACTTGTGCTTGGAGGACATCCTAGTCAACGATCTAGGGTTTGGTATTGATCAATAAGAAGCTTCAATAAGGGGAACTTACGAAAGGATTTTCCTCTCTAAGAGGGAGAGGTTTTGGCCCTGGCAAAGAGCCAACATCTACGTTCTTGTCTTTATGTTTTTGGTAACAGTTTGATGAAACACACACACTAATAATAAGAAGAAGATTAATTTAAGATAATTGAAAAAGTGCTTCACAAATTGTTATCAAGTCAAGAAGTATCACACTACACCTAATTGCCCTAGATTCTTCAACATGGTATCAGAGGTAAGGTGACACATCAAGGAAAGGGCATCTCAAGAACACTCATAAGGTGACTCATCAAGGAAGGACATCTGCAAAGTTGAAGCAGTCTCAGTCACTTCAAGGACAAGAAGGCCTACCATCTATCTTTCATCAAGAAAGACTACAAAGCAAAAGGGGAAGCTTTTTGTACAAAGGCACCTACAAAGAAGAGCAGATCAAGAAGGGACCTACACCACAAGCCAAGCCATCAATCAAGTCTACTTGAAGCAAGTCCACTTGGAGAAGGCAACATGAAGAACATCAAGATCCTAGGAAGGCAAGCCATCAAGTCTTCAAGGAGAAAGCAAATCCACTACATCTAAAAATCTATCAAGTAAGTATATGTCCCCTTCTGAGTATACATCAACGTCTTTTTGCGAGGAAAACAACAAATTGGTAGGTACCAATAACTTTCTTGCATGGAAGAAGAGGACTGATTTACTTCTCAAGGAAAATGAACTCCTAGAACACATCAAAGGGAATGTTACTATTCCTGCTAAGGAACAAACTCAAGCATTAGCCAAGTATAATAAGAATGAGACAAGAGCTCAAAGGATTCTAATAGAATCTATCAAGCACTCTCACATTCCTTATGTCTCCAAATTTGAAACATCAAAAGAAATCTACGACAAACTAGTAGAGTTATTCTTGGTAACCACAGTTGAAGAAGTGATATCTCTAAGAAATCAATTGTACAATATAAAGATATCAAAGGAAGTAATAGCTCCCTACTTCATGAAGATCTCTGAGATGAGATATCAACTTCAAGAGCTAGGGGAAGTCATGTCCGACAAAGAAATGACAATTGTAGTACTCAATACTCTACCTGAGGATTGGGGCAACTTCACATCTAGCATATATGCCAAGAAAGAAGCTACCACACCAACTGAAATGTGGTCTCTATGCAAAACAAAGGAAACCAGACTCAAAGCCAAGGAAGATGTGGGATCAAAGGAGCAAGCATTTGCTACCATGGTCAAGAGAAAGGGAAAATTTGGCAAATTTGGTCCACGAAGAACAAACAACAAAGATATGTCCAAAATCCAATGCTATGGATGCCAAGAATATGGACACTACAAAAGGAATTGTCCTAAGCTTAAGAAGGACAACAACAACAACAAAAGAAAGAGGGAAAAAGCTCACATGACTCAAGAGGTGAAAGAAGAAGAAAAGAAGCAAAAGAAGGAAGATCCTTCAGATCTCTACTATGACTAAGTCAAACTCTTTACTTAAAGTCTTCTTTCAAAGTTTTGAGTAGGATAGTAGCATGTAGGAATAAAATAAAATTGGATGGGTAGAAACATCTTCTAGAATCTAGAAGCATGAAGCACATAGAGTTCTAGATACTCATGTAGAAAGAACATTTATACATGAAAACAAAATTCATGGTTAGAAATATCTTCTAGAATATAGGAGCATGATGGACATAGCTCAAGATATTCATATAGAAGGAGCATACCTAGAATAGGACCTCATTCGCAATGAAAGAAAATTGATCATGATTAAGAATCTTAGAAGACCTCCATCATCAAAAGGAAAGAAACATTTGCAAGGCAAGGGTCTTTAAGATCTTATGACGAAATCTTCAAAAGAAGATTCATAAACCAAAGCAGACGTCTCATTGGGAATCCCATTCATGGGATTCAAGAAAAGGATGATATACAAGCAAGCTAAGGTGAAGCAAGAAGGGCCACACCAAGGACAACCAAATGAAGCTAAGATGATCAAAGGAGAATCAAGATGAGGCATGCATGCATCAAAAGTTTAGTCATGTTATCATTTGTATGTTATTTAGTCTGGGAATAGTTCTATAACATGAGCAAGTATGAAAGAATCTCTTTCACCGTGCTCGAAGGCATGTACTACAATGCAATTAAAGTCAACAAAAGGATATGCTCACATGAGGAGTATAATATTGTTGACTAAGAAGCAAGAAGAAATGCTGACTAGTCCAGGAAGCAAGCAATGAAGAAGTGCTCTCACAAGAAGCATAAGGTGGTTGACCAATCTATCCAAGAAGAAGCAAATGAAGAAAGAGATCAAGCATGTGAAGAACACCATGATCACAAAGAATCACTATCTGACAAAGAACAATTGAACACATCTCCCAAAAGAAGGCAGGACAATTCTGACAAAGGAAGGAAGGACCCTTGACACCTATGAAGGCCTTGGAGATATGAAAAGTGCAGATAATTGATTCTACTCTACAAATATGTCATGATGAACAAGCCATCCAGCGAAAGCAAAGCAATGTTGGAAGCAATATCAGGATGAAGTCATGAAGGGATGCCAGATCAAAGCATGGAACAAGCAAGCTCAACGAAGCATCCATGAGAAGAGTATTCCGAAGCATGGACAAGATCATAAAGGAGTAGCCAGATGACAAGAGATCCTGATAGATGACAAGTAGACCACTTTCCACAAAGGAAGCAATGACATGACAAACCAAGAAGGAAAGTGATCAATGGACGGTGCCCTACCAAAAGGAAGTTCGAACCAAGACTTCATCACATCGAAAGAAAGAAGAAGATCAAGCAGCTAAACGACCCACAAAGAAGAAGTTGTTGATGAATGGACAAGTCCCTAGCTAAGAGGGAGTTATAACATGTTCCCAATTACAAAGGAACTTGGACAAGTACCTTGTCAGAGGATACTTGGGCATGTCTTCCTCAATTGAGAGGAAGTGATAGACACAACATTCTCATCTTCACTTGGGAAGAAAGAATGGGAGGATTGGGTAATCATCTGGCATCCCATACTCTTTGAGGATGTGTGGGGCATCCAAGACAAGAGTAGGCAAGAGGGCCGATATTCCTTGAGGATTGGGAATCCAAGACAATAATAGTCCTAGAAGGTCATACTCAATGAACACCTAGGTGGGTATGTACCTTGAGAGACAATGATTAAGGTGTCTATAAGTCATTGGTCTCGCCAACATTGTGCTCTAATCTATTGAGAGATAGAGTTGTCAGTCAAGGCCTTACTGTGGAAACAATGTTGGTTATTATTATTGATTTGGGGTAGCATCGGATGTGCTCTAAGCCTCAAATTTTGCAGGGAGGCTTTGGCACATGCATTCCAAAGAACCCGGAAACAGTTTTGGGAAATTCTACCCAGAGACAATTATAATAAAATAATTAATATTTTTAATGGAGTTCCTAAGTCTAAACTTAGGAAAATTAAAATATTAATGGGTATTAATCTAATTGTGGGTAAATCTTCTAGATAAAGATGGAGACCAAGTCAAAATGATCTGAGCCTTTGATTATGAGTTAATCTAGGCCGTTGGTTGTCCAACAGGAAGATATAAAAGGGGGCTTGAAAGGTCATTTGGAAAATACACCAAGAGATCAAATTTCTGAAGTGAGAAGTTCTCAGAAGGAAATTCTGATCGAGTAGATTTCTTGCAGTTGAGGGGCAGGGATAGTTGGGTTGGAGTACCTTCCCCAAAGCCCAGGATACACAGCAGAGAGAGGCAAAGAGACACCAAAGGGGTTGACGTTGAGCCAAAAGGGCCCATGCAGCTTGACGCTGAGCCAAAAGGGCTCACACAAACGCAGCTCAGTCAACCACGCAGAAATCCAAGTTTTGCAGAGGAGCAAGAACTCACAAGTGCAGGAACTCGCAAGTGAAGGAACGCACGAGTGCAGGAACGTGCAAGTGCAAGCAACATGAGTGTCGGGGTTGCTTAGGGAATATCTCTGCCAGATTTTCTTCTTGTTTGGATTTCCAGTTGGGCATCCATAGATGTACTTAGATTTCACTGCTGCATAATAAAAAAAAACGCTCATTGCTGCACCGCTTTTCCCAAGTTGGGTTTTTCGGGGACATTTGTCCAAAAATAACTATCCCCTATGTGTTTGTATTTCCTTGCTCAGTTTCTATATTTCAAAATCATATTTAATTTGGTGTAGGTTGCTTCAGTAATTTACTTCAATATTTCAAGAAGAAATATGAAATAAGTTTGGAATGTAATTTACGATCTAGGTGAAGTAGATTCAGTTGGTTGCAGTAGGATTCCTGAGATTGTTAGATCTAGGAATTTTCACATGGTATCAAAGGTGTTGACGTGAAACAGGAAGAGCGGATCTACCACTGAAGCAAGGGCCAACTTGCTGCAGCAAGCAGCAATTTGAATCCCCTGACGAATTACATAGTTCTAACCGAAAGGGCTATATTTTCATGGGTGTCTCTCTCTGAGTGAGCTGGCAGAGAGGTAAGATTGTCGGATCGAGAATTTGCCAAGGCAGAGGGAACTACGCAGAGCTAGAGGGACACAATTTTCTGCAAGCTGAGTGCTAGGCAGAAAAGTCATCAGAAGAAGGAAGCAGATCGCATAGTGAGGGAATACTTCCTCAGTGATTTCTTGCCCAGGAAATCAATATTTCTCATTCACTAAGCAACAAAGGAGCAACAGAATTACCAACTCCATCAGGAAGTGCGTAAGCCAGCGAAGAAGCTACGCAGTGAGGAGAAAGAGGGAGTTGTTCGACAGTTTTCGGAGGATATGGCAACCAGTGGCTTGAGGGATCAGGACAGGTTGGACCGAGCTTCCAACTACGTAAGGCTAGAATGTCCTTCCTTCTAGATGAGCATGCCCTCAAGACGTATGTTGATAGTGTGGTAGCCTTCCTTGCGGATGCAGATCCATTGAAGAAGTACAGAGCTGAAATGCCAAAAGCCAAGAGAATGATCCTGGATGGAGTCAAGGATCATGTTGCGTGCCATGTTGCTAGCAAAGCAACTGCTAAGCTGACGTGGGATGCTTTGGCCACATTGTATCAGGCATGTTCTGAGCAGCGAAAGATGTACTTGGAATAGAAGTTGAGATTTGCGCAAATGCAGAAGGGAGAACGCGTGGATCCATTCCTCACAAAGCTAAAGGAGACCCATGATGAGTTGTCGGTTGCGGGGCTGTTAAAATTGGCAACTAGGGCCAAAACTTCATGTGGGTCATCTTATTCATGGCTGATAATATTTTTATTAGATTCCTCTCGTTGAGAGGTGTAAGATTGATATAAAGATCGTCTGATTCCTATAAGTATTCATGGAGATATGAATTTATGTTGATTATGGAATTATTATCAAGCCGACCTACAACTCACGTAGGCTCAGAAGCTCAACAGTCGCATCTATTCAAACACCAATGTTGTGTATAAATATAGGAGGACGTTTCCTCATTTGGACTCACTCATCTCATCACATCTCTCTCTCTCTCTACTACGCAGAAAAGAGTCTCTTCTCTACTGCGTAGAAAAGGCTCTCTCCCTCACACATGTGAAACTAGAAGCTGCGAAAACTGAAGCTGCAACTGTAGAAGTAAAGTTTGACCTGCGTGGACTAGAAAATATCCTCATCTGAACTGCGTTATCGGTTCATCTGAACCTCCTCTGAAAGCCGCAACTTTTGGTGGTGGAATCAAGTCAATCCGACGGACGGTTTGCAAGATATCGACTGCCCTAGTTTGAAGGAAGTTGTTGAAACTGAAGCTGCAACTGCAGAAGTAAAGTTTGACCTGCGTGGACTAGAAGATCTCCTCATCTGAACTACGTTGTAGGTTCATCTGAACCTCCTCTGAAATCCACAGCTTTTGGTGGTGGAATCAAGTCAATCCAACAGATAGTTTGCAAGATATCGACTGCCCTAGTTTGAAGGAAGTTGCTGAATCTGAAGCTGCAACTACAGAAGTGAAGTTTGACCTGCGTGTACTAGAAGATCTCCTCATCTGAACTGTGTTGTAGGTTCATATGAACCTCCTCTGAAAACCGCAATTTTTGGTGGTGGAATCAAGCCGATCGGACGGTCGGTTTGTGAGATATCGTCTACCCTAGTTTGATGATGAAGCCGCTAATACTGATGCCGCTGATGTAGGGTTTGCTACTGCTGATACAAATCAGATTTATTGTACTATTTCTCTCTACTGAATTATTGAAGATAAAAGAAGATTTTATCAAAGGGTTTCCCCACACATTGTGGAGTTTGTCCCTGGCTAGCCGCCACATCTTGTGTCTCTTGTCTTGGCTTGTTTTCTGTCGATCGTTTAATGTTCTATCTGCACTTCACTTTATGTACATGTGATTGCTAATCGCTGGAATATAATAAGAAAAAGAAGTAAACTGTTATAAGCATAGAACATACCATAACTTAACATGGTATCGGAGCTGAGGTGAAGACAAAGCCCGAGCAAGAGCAAGTGCAATCACCAAAGAGAAGATTGGCAAGGCTATCCTAAAAGAACCATGGGGTCCTCAACACTCTTTCCTGTCGAAGACAAGCTCCGTGAGAAAGTTGACTATCATGGATGGAAGATGTCTATCGATCTAACCCTAGAAGATCAAGGAGTGCTGGACCATGTAAGAGGCAATATTGTTGAGCCTCCATCAAATGCATCCGCTACTGCCGGGAACAAATGGAAAAACAGAGAAGTCAAAACAAAAAATATCATCTGGGACTCTATCGACGAGCATTTGGTGGCCTACATCTCTGAACTGGACACCTCCAGGAAATCTACGATAGACTGGTGAGTTCATTTAAAGTTAATGATGCAAATCAAGTTTTGTTTCTTAGAAATAAGCTGAGGGAAATCAAGAAGGGTAAAGATGAGAGTATGCAAGCATACTTCTTAAGAATCACCGAGATCAAGAACGATCTCCTATCTATTGGGGAGACTATTACTGACAGAGAAATGATACTCACGACTCTTGGAGGATTACCATCCGAATGGTACGTGTTCAGGGCTGCTCTTCTAAACAATAATGTAATTCCTGGTTCCGAGAAATTAATGGCTAGATGCGTTCAAGAAGAAACAAGGGTAGAAGAGAAAGAAATGCCCTTGCCTAAAGGTCCTCTTGCTGCCTTTTCTTCTCATGCTAATAAAAGGAATAATTCCGAGACTAAATCAAAAGGAAAGGTTGGACCTAAGGGTGGAAGAAAAGGATGATATTACATCTGCGATAAAGCAGGTCACTATGCAAGGGAGTGCCCTGATAAAAAGGACTCACACCGGGATGATGATCAAAATCCCTCTGATGGCAATCAAAGGAATGACAAATTCAATAGCAAAGGTAAGAGGAGAGTTGGGAATCAAGGAAGAGGACAAGCATTCAAGAAAGCTAGAAATTCCAGGATGTATTAAATGCACCTGACCTCCAAAAGAACCTGGTGTCCATCTCAGCAATGGAAGACAAAGGCTACAAGGTAACCTTCAGCGATGGCAAGGTACGTATATGGAAAAATAATGTTAAAGATGCCTTTACTATTGGGTTTCGTGTTGATCCAATATATCAGGTTGATGGAAGTCCAATAGGTGTCATATCTTATGACACATCGCATCGAAGGTTTGCCCACCTTCATTATAGAGCTCTACCCTATGTAAGACAAATGGTGACAGGGATGCCCGAATTCCGAGTAGAGAAAGAAGGTGTATGTTCAGGATGTGCCGAAGGAAAGCTCAAAAGGAGACCATTCCCCTCAAGCCAAAGCAAGACCTCTGATATATTACAGTTGGTTCACTCAAGCATATCTGAGGCTAGAATTAAGAGAGAGACTACTACACCACATACTCCTAAGCAGAATGGTGTGGCGGAAAGGAAGAACCGTACGATTGTGGAAGCTATCTCTATGGGTAGATGATGTAACAATGCCTGATGTGGAGGAACCCATGGATCCTATTTATCCACTTGAGCCTTCCTCTTTGAGGAAGAGGCCTTCATGGCTTAGGGGATACTTGATGATGCTGAAGGACATGCTGCACCCCGAGGAACCTTCTGTCAAAGTAAGAAACCTAACAAGTATCAGGGATACCTGACCATCATGGGCACGATCATACAAAATGAGCCTCCATCATTCTCAGATGTCGTCAAGCATCAAGTATGGAAGGATGCTATGACCAAAGAATATGAGTCTATTATGGAGAATGATGTCTGGGAAGTAGTTCCCAGACCCCAGGACAAGAGAATTTTCACTTCTAAATGGCTTTACAAGATAAAGCATGCAGCAGATGGAAGTATGGAAAAGTATAAGGCTCGTTTTGTTGCTCGTGGTTTCTCCCAGAAGGAAGGAATAGACTATGATGTGATATTTGCACTTGTTGCTAGATATACGACCATCCGCTCGATCATATAGCCCTTGCCGCTTCACAAGGATGGAACCTACATCAGATGGATGTCAAGACCGCGTTCTTGCACGTCTTGATCAAAGAAGAGGTCTATGTGGAGCAACTCGAGGGATTTGAGATTTATAATCGAAAATCTTGTGTATGCAGGTTGAAGAAAGCTCTCTATGGGTTGAAGCAAACACCCCGAGCATGGTGCAAACCCTCTCATTCTCAAATGTAAGGGGGAGTTGGCTTCTGAATTTGAAATGAAGGACCTGGGACTGATGCACTATTTCCTAGGACTTGAAATGTGGCAGAAGCCAAGGGAAATTTTCCTATCCCAAGGAAAATATGTGGTGAAGATTCTAGAAATATTTGGTATGGTGGACTGCAAGCCTGTGACTACCTCGAGGATCTTAACTTTCAGAAGTTATATGGTAGTGATGTCAGACCAGATTTGGGAAATGCCTCCCGTTGATGTTATTGGTGAACCTCCGTCCGAACATATGTTTTGCAGTTAGCATTGTGAGCTCATATTTGGTTGAGCCTCACTAGATTGGTGTCAAGAATCTTCTGAGATGTCTTCAGGACACAATCTCTCATGGATTTACATACATTGCTAGAAATATGAAACTGCATGATTATTCGAATGCTGACTAGGCAGGTAGTGTGGAGGATCACTGGAGCACTTTTAGTGCTGTTTCTCTTTGGATTCTGCTTCGATATAATGAATGAGCAAGAAGCAGAAGTCGGTTGCCATAAGCACTGCCGAGACTGGATACATATCTACGAGTATGATCTCGTATGAAGCTACCTGGTTGGGGAAGCTCTTCAGTGAGCTGTTTGAACACATACCACTGTGATTCTCTATAACAACCAGAGGTGGGATTCGATTATTGAGGAATCCCGTATTTGTCGATTGCTCCAGCAGATAAACATCATCTGGGATATGGTAAGACGATGAGCAAGGAGGCTCCATCGCATTAAGATGATGTATAGATCGATACACCTTGTCAAAGCCCCGAGGAAAGATCTAATCTGTGATTTTCCCAAACGACTTGGAGTCATCAAGAAACCCTTGTACAAGGGTCCTGCATGTTGCATACATTGAGATCTGAGAGCTTTGAGGGCTTGCGATTCTTACTGGAGCAACATACGACCACAGGGTGACTCACCCTCCCCTAGTGGTGCGCACTAGAACAAGATGATTCACTCTCTTGTGGGACAAGATGATTCGCTCTCTTGTGGAACAAGATGATTCACTCTCCTATGTCGAAGGATGAGTAGTTCTCCTGTGAGGCCTGGATTGATGTGTTCTCCATGGCAACTATAGCAGGATTGATGTGTTCTCCTGTGAGGCCTGGATTGATGTGTTCCCCATGGCGACTATAGCAGGATTGATGTGTTCTCCTGTGAGGCCTGGATTGATGTGTTCTCCATGGCGACTGTAGCAGTGTTGATGTGTTCTCATGTGAGGCCTGGATTGATGTGTTCTCCATGGCGACTGTAGCAGGATTGATGTGTTCTCCATGGCGACTGTAGCAGGATTGATGTGTTCTCCCAAGAGGCCTGGATTGATGTGTTCTCCCTGGCGACTGTAGCAGGAATGATGTGTTCTCCTGTGGGGCCTGGATTGATGTGTTCTCCATGGCAGCCTGGATTGATGTGTTCTCCAGGGTGATTGTAGCAGGATTGATGTGTTCTCTTGTGAGGACAGGATTGATTAGTTCTCCTGTCGAGGCATCCTACCCATGCACTCTGGGACTCATAGGAAGTACCTCTCATCTGATCAATAAGCAGGGAAATATAGTTAGGGACCATAGTAGTACAGATGGACGCATCGTTGTATCTACCGTACTCCCTATGCTAGGATGACCTCCATTGGTCTGGGATCAATGGTACTGATCTGGGACCATTGGTAGGAGTTGTACCATACTATGACACTGACTTCGGGTCGGTTGAGACTGGTCTGGGACCAGTGGTACATACTCTGAGACTGACTTCATGTCAGTGCAGTACTGGTCTGGGACCAGTGAGAGTGGTACATTACTATGACGCTGACTTTGGTCGGTTTGGACTGGTCTAGGACCAGTGGTACACTCTCTGAGATTGCCAGATTACTGGTCTGGGACCAATGGTAGGAGTGCTACCTACTATGAAGCTGACTTCGGGTTGGTTGAGACTGGTCTAGGACCAGTGGTACGCACTCTGAGACTGACTTTGAGTCAGTGGAGGATGATACTGGTCTGGGACCAATGGAGTTGTACTCACTATGACGCTGACTTCGAGTTGGTTGAGACTGGTCTGGGACCAGTGGTACATACTCTGAAACTGACTTTGAGTCAATATGATACATCCTTGATCATTTATTCTTCTTCATAATTCAGACAAAAGCAGAGCAGAACAGAACAATGCAAGAGTAGGGCAGAACAGAGCAGAACAATACAGATCAGTATAGGGTAGAACAAGACAAAGCAGAATAGGCAGAATAGAGCAGGGCAGGGCAAGGGTCAGGCTGTACAGGCAGTGCATTTGATGGATGAATAGTAGCGACCGACAGACAGATTGCAGATGAAGTTCTCCCTAATTGAGAGAGAGTGTTAAAATTGGCAACTAGGGCCAAAACTTCATGTGGGTCATCTTATTCATGGCTGATAATATTTTTATTAGATTCCTCTCGTCGAGAGGTGTAAGATTGATATAAAGATCATCTGATTCCAATAAGTATTCATGGAGATATGAATTTATTTTGATTATGGAATTATTATCAAGCCAACCTACAACTCATGTAGGCTCAGAAGCCCAACAGTCACATCTATTCAAACATCATCATTTATGTATAAATACAAGAGGACTTTTCCTTATTTTCACTCACTCATCTCATCACATCTTTCTCTCTCTACTGCGCAGAAAAGAGTCTCTTCTGTACTGTGGAGAAAAGGGTCTCTCTCTCACACATGTGAAGCTGGAAGCTGCTGAAACTAAAGCTGCAACTACAGAAGTAAAGTTTGACCTGTGTGGAATAGAATATCTCCTCATCTGAACTGTGCTATAGGTTCATCTAAACCTCCTCTGAAATCTGCAACTTTTGGTGGTGGAATCAAGTCAATCCGACAGACGGTTTGCAAGATATTGACTGCCCTAGTTTGAAGGAAGCTCCTTAAACTGAAGCTGCAACTACAGAAGTGATGTTTGACCTATGTGGACTAGAATATCTCCTCATCTGAATTGTGCTATAGTTTCATCTGAACCTCCTCTGAAAGCCGCAACTTTTGGTGGTGGAATCAAGTCAATCCGACGGACGGTTTGCAAGATATCGACTGCCCTGGTTTGAAGGAAGCTGCTGAAACTGAAGCTGCAACTGCAGAAGTGAAGTTTGACCTACGTGTACTAGAATATATCCTCATATAAACTACATTGTAGATTCATCTGAACCTCCTCTGAAAGCCGCAACTTTTGGTGGTGGAATCAAGTCGATTTGATGGTCGGTTTGTGAGATATTGTCTGCCCTAGTTTTGATGATGAAGCCACTAATGCTAATGCTGTTGATCTAGGGTTTGCTACTGCTGACATAAATCAGATTTATTGTACTATTTCTCTCTACTGAATTATTGAGGATAAAAGAAGATTTGATCAAAGGGTTTCCCCACACATTGTGGGGTTTGTCCCTGGCTAGCCGCCACATCTTGTGTCTCTTGTCTTGGCTTGTTTTCTGTCAATCGTTTAATGTTCTATCTGCACTTTGCTTTATGTACATGTTATTGCTAATCTGGGGAATATAATAAGAAATAGAATTAAATTTTTATAAGCATAGAACATACCATAAATTAACATGGTATCAGAGCTGAGGTGAAGACAAAGCTCGAGCAAGAGCAAGAGCAATCACCGAAGAGAAGATTGGTGAGGCTAGCCTAAAAGAACTATGGGGTCCTCAAAACTCTGTCGAAGGCAAGCTTCATAAGAAAGCTGACTATCACGGATGGAATATGTCTATCGATCTAACCCTAGAAGATGAAGGAGTGCTGGACCATGTAAGAGGCAATATTGTTGAGCCTCCATCAAATGCATCTGCTGCTACATGGAACAAATGGAAAACCGAAGAAGTCAAAACAGAAGATCATCCGGGACTCTATTGACAAGCACTTGGTGGTCTACATCTTTGACTTGAACACCTCCAAGGAAATCTACGATAGACTGGTGAGTTTATTTTCTTAAAAATAAGCTGAGGGAAATCAAGAAGGGTAAAGATGAGAGTATGCAAGCATACTTCTTAAGAATAACCGAGATCAAGAA
>APFE030368297.1:141933-166264 GCA_000404065.3 Pinus taeda
CTGGAAGGAAAGCTCAAAAGGGGACCATTCCCCTCAAGCCAAAGCAAGACATCCGATATATTACAGTTGGTTCACTCAAGCTAGCATTAAGAGGGAGACTACTACACCACATACTCCTGAGCAGAATGGTGTGGCGGAAAGGAAGAACTATACGATTGTGGAAGCTATCTCTATGGGTAGATGATGTGACATTGCCTGATTTGGCGGAACCCATGGATCCTATTTATCCACTTGAGCCTTCCTCTTCTAGGAAGAGGCCTTCATGGCTTAGGGGGATACTTGATGATGTTGAAGGACATGCTGCACCCCAAGGAACCTTTCGTCAAAGTAAGAAACCTAACAAGTATCAGGGATACTTGACCATCATGAGCACGATCATACAAAATGAGCCTTCATCATTCTCAAATGCTGTCAAGCATCAAGTATGGAAGGATGCTACGACCATAGAATATGAGTCTATTATGGAGAATGATGTCTGGGAAGTAGTTCCCAGACCCCAGACAAGACAATTATTACTTCAAAATGGCTTTACAAGATAAAGCATGCAACAGATGGAAGTACGAAAAAGTATAAGGCTCATTTTGTTGCTCTTGGTTTCTCCCAGAAGGAAGGTATAGACTATGATATTTGCACCTGTTGCCAGATATACGACCATCCGCTTGATCATAGCCCTTGTGGCTTCACAAGGATGGAACCTACATCAAATGGATAGACCGCGTTCTTGCACGGTTCGATCAAAGAAGAGGCCTATGTGGAGCAACCCGAAGGATTTGAGATTTATGATTGAAAATCTCATGTATGCAGGTTGAAGAAGGCTCTCTATGCGCTTAAGCAAGCACCCCAAGCATGGTATGAGAGGATCGATAGCTACTTGATGAAGCTGGGATTCACTAGGAGTGAAGCTGATCCTAACCTTTACTTTAAGGTTGAAGATGACAAACCTCTCAGACTGGTGCTATGCGTGGATGACCTCTTTCTAATAGGTGCATACCCTCTCATTCAAAAATGTAAGAGGGAGTTGGCTTCTGAATTTGAAATGAAGAACCAAGGACTTGAAGTGTGGCAGAAGCCAAGGGAAATTTTCCTATCTCAACGAAAATATGTGGTGAAGATTCTGAAAATATTTGGTATGATGGACTACAAGCCTGTGACTACCTCGAGGATCTTAACTTTTGGAAGTTATATGGTAGTGATGTTGGACCAGATTTGGGAAATCCCTTTGAGTCTCAAAAAGTCATTCGCATTGATGTTCTTGGTGAACCTCCATCCGAACATATGTTTTGCAGTTAACATTGTGAGCACATATTTGGTTGAGCCTCACTAGATTGGTGCCAAGAATATTTTGAAATGTCTTCAGGACACAATCTCTCATGGATTGAGATACACTGCCAGAAATATGAAACTGCATGATTATTCGAATGCTGATTAGGTAGGTAGTGTGGAGGATCACTGTAGAACTTTTAGTGTTGTTTCTCTTTGGATTCTGCTTTGATATAATGGATGAGCAGGAAGTAGAAGTCGGTTGCCATAAGCATCACTGAGACTAGATACATATCTATGAGTATGATCTCGTATGAAGCTGCCTGGTTGGGAAAGCTCTTCAGTGAGCTGTTTGAACACATACCACTATGATTCTCTATAACAACCAGAGGTGGGATTTGATTACTGAGAAATGTCGTATTCGTAGATTGCTCCAGTAGATGGACATCATCTGGGATATGGTAAGTCGATGAGCAAGGAGACTCCATCTCATTAAGATGATGTATAGGTCGATACACCTTGTCAAAGCCCCGAGGAAAGATATAATCTGTGATTTTCCCAAATGTCTTGGAGTCGTCAAGAAACCCTTGTACAAGGGTCCTGCATGTTGCATACATTGAGCTCTGGGAACTCTAAGGGCTTGTGGTTCTTACTGGAGCAACATACGACCACAGGGTGACTCACCCTCCCCTAGTGGTATGCACTGGAACAAGATGATTCGCTCTCTTGTGGAACAAGATGATTCGCTTTGTTGTGGGACAAGATGATTCACTCTCTTGTGGAACAGGGTGATTCGCTCTCCTATGTAGCAGAATGATTAGTTATCCTGTGAGGCCTGGATTGATGTGTTCTCCATGGCCACTGTAGCAAGATTCATGTGTTCTCTTGTGAGGCCTGGATTGATGTGTTCTCCATGGCGACTATAGCAAGATTGATGTGTTCTCCTGTGAGGCCTGGATTGATGTGTTCACCATGGTGATTGTAGCAGGATTGATGTGTTCTCCATGGTGGCCTGGATTGATGTGTTCTCCATGGCAATTGTAGCAGGATTGATGTGTTCTCCATGGCCACTGTAGCAAGATTGATGTGTTCTCCTGTGAGGCCTGGATTGATGTGTTCTCCATGGCGGCTTGGATTGATGTGTTCTCCATGGCAATTGTAGCAGGATTGATGTGTTCTCCTGTGAGGATAGGATTGATTAGTTCTCCTATCAAGGCATCCTACCCATGCAGTCTGGGACTCATGGGAAATACCTCTCATCTGATCAATGAGTAAGGAAATGAAGTTAGGGACCATAGTAGTAGCAATGGATGCATCGTTGTATCTACCGTACTCCCTATGCTAGGATGACCTCCGTTGATCTGGGATCAATAATACTGGTCTGGGACCTGTGGTAGGAGTTGTACCTTACAATGACATTGACTTCGAGTCGGTTGAGACTGGTTTGGGACCAGTGGTACATACTCCAAGACTGACTTCGTGTCATTATAGTACTGGTCTGGGACCAGTGAGAGTGGTCCATACTATGACGCTGACTTCGGGTCAGTTGAGACTGCTTTGGGACCAGTGGTACATTCTCTGAGACTGCGATACTGGTCTAGGACCAGTGGTAGGAGTGGTACTTATTATGACGCTAACTTCGAGTCAGTTGAGACTGGTCTGGGACCAGTGGTATGCACTCTGAGACTGACTTTGAGTTAGTGGAGGATGTTACTTCGAGTTAGTTTAGACTGGTCTCGGACTAGTGGTAGGAGTTGTACATACTATGACATTGACTTCAGGTCGGTTAAGACTGGTCTGGGACTAGTGGTACATATTCTGAGACTGACTTTGAGTCAGTATGATACATCCTCAATCATTTCTTCTTCTTCATAATTCAGACAAAAGCAGAGCAGAATAGAACAATGCAAGAGCAGAGCAGAATAGAGCAAAACAATACAGATTAGTACAAGGTAGAACAAGACAAATCAAAATAGGTAGAATAGAGTAGAGTAGGGAAACGGTCAGGCTGTATAGGGCAGTGCATTTGATGGATGAATAGTAATGACTGATAGAAAGATTGCAGATGAAGTTCTCCCTAGTTGAGAGGGAGTGTTAAAATTGGAAACTAGGGCCAAACTTCATGTGGGTCATCTTATTCATGGCTGATAATATTTTTATTAGATTCCTCTCATCGAGAGGTGTAAGATTGATATAAAGATCATCTGATTCTAATAAGTATTCATGGAGATATGAATTTATTTTGATTATGGAATTATTATCAAGCCGACCTACAACTCATGTAGGCTCAAAAGCCCAACAGTCGCATCTATTCAAACATCATCATTTATGTATAAATACAAGAGGACTTTTCCTGATTTGCACTCACTCATCTCATCACATCTTTCTCTCTCTACTGCGCAGAAAAGAGTCTCTTCTGTATTGCGCAGAAAAGGGTCTCTCTCTCACACATGTGAAGCCGGAAGCTGCTGAAACTGAAGCTGAAACTACAGAAGTAAAGTTTGGCCTACGTGGACTAGAAGATCTCCTCATCTGAACTACGCTATAGGTTCATCTGAACCTCCTCTGAAAGTTGCAACTTTTGGTGGTGGAATCAAGTCAATGTGACGGACGGTTTGCAAGATATTGACTGCCCTAGTTTGAAGGAAGTTGTTGAAACTGAAGTTGCAACTGCAGAAGTGAAGTTTGACCTATGTGGCCTATAAGATCTCCTCATCTGAATTGTCCTATAGGTTCATATGAACCTCCTCTGAAAGTTGTAACTTTTGGTGGAGGAATCAAGTCAATCCGACGGATGGTTTGCAAGATATCGACTGCCCTAGTTTGAAGGAAGCTGCTGAAATTGAAGCTGCAACTGCAGAAGTGAAGTTTGACCTACGTGGACTAGAAGATATCCTCATCTGAACTATGTTGTAGGTTCATCTGAACCTCCTCTGAAAGCCGCAACTTTTGGTGGTGGAATCAAGTCGATCCGATGGTTGGTTTGTGAGATATCGTCTGCCCTAATTTTGATGATGAAGCCACTAATGCTGATGTTGCTGATCTAGGGTTTTCTACTGCTGATATAAATAAGATTTATTGTAGTATTTCTCTCTATTGAATTATTGAAGATAAAAGAAGATTTGATCAAAGTATTTCCCCACACATTGTGGGGCCTATCCCTGGCTAGCCACCACATCTTGTGTCTCTTGTCTTGGCTTGTTTTCTGTCGATCGTTTAATGTTATATTTGCACTTTACTTTATGTACATGTGATTGCCAATATGGGGAATATAATAAGAAAAAGAATTAAATTGTTATAAGCATAGAACATACCATAACTTAACATTTTCTCAATACATCTAATGGGTATTAACAATCTACTTTATGAAATAACTAAAATGTTCAAAGACTCCTTTGATTTTGACTTCATATCAATTACTTGACTCGATTTACTTTCCTGTTGACTGATTACTAAGTGAACTTGTTGCACAGAACTCATCCAGCTGTGATGTAAAGACTGCTGCAACTTAGTTTGACTTTGGAAGTATCTAAGTAATTGTTGATTTATTTGAATCACTATTTCTTCGTCTATTAACTGATATCTCCATTGACTAACATTTTCACTTAATGCATTAGTTTTCAAATCATGATAAGGAAACTTTAGATCTTCTTTCGAAATTTTTTTGTCATGAAAACTTATAGACTTCCTCTCCACTTGAAAAGAGGTTTCCAAATTGTTCAAGACATGACATGGTGACACAATACAAGATAAATTGAACACTCACTTCCCCAATCTCTGATTAGACTCACATGTACCATTCCCTGTAATACACTACTGATGATGATAGTTTATAGAATTCAGTTGAATGAATGTGTTGAGAGTCATTCTCTCTTTAAAAAGATGTTCATAGGACATTAAATGTATCTGATATTGCTTATGTTGTTTATGAATAAGATTTCTTGGAAAATAATTGACCACCTTGACCAATTGATCTATAAATTGAATCTCGCATTCCGAACAATCATCCTTATGTTCTTCCTTAATAAACATGAGTACATATTTACTTGAACTTATTAACTGCTTAACTTGATTTGTAACAATTAAATCCAAGTTTGATTTGACTTGATGTGCCCTAACAATAAATTCAACCCTTCTTTCTTTAGGTGATAATTATGTTCTCTTCTATAAAACACTGCATCTCTATCATAAAGATAAGGACTTCCTAAGACAACTCCACATATGTGTACTGGACCACATCTAACTCCACTTCATCAATGTACTTAGATGTAATTGAAAATTTTAGCCAACACTTTTTTGTGACATGTATCTGAGTTGATTTATTACTCCAACCTAATGGGTATGGTTTTGGATTACTTTGTGTCTCCAATCCTAATTGATTAACTATATGTTCAGATATTAAATTTTCTTGCGATCCACTGTCAAACATTGTGTCTATCTGTGTATGCTTAGAAGTTATCCTTATATGGAAGAGTTCAACTCTTTTATCCTCATGTGAAGGATTTATGTTTGAAGAAGATACAATAGTTTTTGAACTTGAACTAGTGTCATAAGTTTTACCTTTCATAACCATGGCAGTTATCCTACTTTCATCACCTGAATTTGAATCCAGATCTTGTTGGACTGCTGCAATGGCCTTCTTTTCATCCTTTATCTTAAGGAAATTTTTGGGCTTAAGTTTTGGATGAAGTTTCCACCACTTTGATTTATCATGACCAATTCTCTGGCAATGAGAACAAGTAGGTCTTTCCTTCTGAACGATCGTTGCTTTCTTTCTCTTCGAATTGTTCTTCCCCTTACTGTCACTGGAATATTTGGTTTTCAACTCTTTGGATGAATGTGATAAAAACTTGAATGGTCTGCCACCTGATTCAATATGTATGGCCTGAATACACACCTCATCAAAATCATTAGGATTAAACATCAATAATGTATGCTGCAAGTATGAATGTAAACTACCGATGTATTTTAACAAAGTTTTACATGAAATACCAAGCACCAATGCTTTCTTTCTGAATTCCTGAGTAAACTCCAGAACTCCTAAACACTTTGTCCTTTACCTTGCCGCAGATGCTGCCAATCAATAATAGCTTGCTGCATATATCCTAAAGGATAGAATTGTTTCCTAAGAGCTTTTAAAAACTTAGACCATGACAAGATGAGCTTTCCTTTGCGCTTTACATCTATCTGAGTTTTACTTTCCCACCAGATTAAAGTTGTTTCCCCCATTTTAAGTGTAGCTAACTGAATTTTAGTTTTATCACTAGAAATGTTCTGAATGTGACAATACACTTCTAACTGCTTTATCCAGTTATCTAGCTTTTCAAGATTCATTTCACCATCATAAACAGGTAACTCAAATTTAACATAAAGTTTCAAAAGAGATGTTTTCTTAGGTTTCTTTTCCATTTCAGATTCTGCATTGGAAGAAGAAGAAGAAGAAGAGGATGATGGAGATGATGGAGGTGAAGGTGGTTTATCAGCCTTGCCTTTACCTTTGTCCTTCTTCGATGTCTTTGAAGAAGAAGCATCTCTTGCCTTCTTGTCTTCGTACAATTCTCCCAACATCTGTTGCATAGTTAAGAACGCCTGCTGAAACTATTCTTCACTCATCTTAGTTTCAGTGTTTTCACCTACATCAGGTCTTGACATGGTCGATTTCTAAATGACTCATCGCTTTTCAATCTCTGGATTGATCTGCTCAAGAATTCCTTCTCCTCGTTGCAACTTTGACCTGGTTAACATTCAATGGCACATTCTACAAACGCAACCTACTCTGATACCAAATTATCTGATCTGAAATTACCATAAACTAAATATTGATGTAGATTTGATTAACCATTAATGGTTTGAATGTTAGTTGAAGCATGCAAACTGAGGAAAAATTGCTTGAAAAGAACACTTTATGACAGTTGATTAAGAATAAAATCGATGCATAACAGAAGTGAAAATAGTAAAAACACAGTGATACCAAACAAAAAATTGATGACGAAGTTCGTCCCTGATGGACTACATTTCCAGGTTTGCTTTCAAGATGGGCGACCATTTTTATTAGGAATGAGAAGAAAGGAGTCGATTACACAGTGATTTAGTCAGAATGAACTTGCACACAGGCAATTCTTACCTCTATCATCAGATAGCCCTCTGAACCAGCTTTCCAACGCTGCTTACGGTTTCCAAAACCAACCCTGAATGCCCCTGAAACACTGAAAACAAAATCACCTATGTCCTCCAGAATCTGCATACAAAAGTAAAAAACCACTCTCTTTTTTCCTCCATGGACAAAACTGTCTTTATAGGCCCGTGGATTCAAAAACACCTCCTCTAACTGAATTAGGGATGAACGAGCTGACTTTAGGATTTGAATTTGTTTGGTCTTATAACATAGGGACACCTAGATGGTTTGTTACTAGGTCATCACATTAGTTGAATTCAAAAACGAACAAAAAAACCCTAAATAAACTTTATAATAGCCTGAAACAGTTAGCAGTTTTCTAACTGGGCAGAGGAAATGCGGACAAAGCATGTGATCAGGGGATAATCCATTTTTAGTAACCTCTAGGCTGGTGGTTCCAGTGACTCACCCTGACTGTTCTCATGTGTGGTGATGTTCCGGCGCAGTCTCCTCCATGGTTAAGATTGTAATAACCGTTTCATATAACCTCCGCTCACATGACAATGGTTGCATACAATTCTCCATGCGGTTTCCTCTGGTGCTAACCCTTGGTGGTTCCCTTTGGCCGTTCACATGTCAAGGTTTTACTCAGCGCGGTTAGACTAACCCTCTATGGTTTAGAGCCTGTGGAGTATTAACATAACACCTTTACTTTGTATTAAAGCTCGAAAGGGGTTTCAAACTTTGGAAAAAACATTTTCTTAATGCATGGTTTAGGTTTAATGTATTTAAAATACATTTTAATGTGTTGCATAGACTGCAGTAACTATTTCATATAACCTCCACTCACATGACAACGGTTGCATACAATTCTCCATGCAGTTTGCTCTGGTGCTAACCCTTGGTGGTTCCCTCTGGCCATTCACATGTCAAGGTTTTACTCTGCGCAATTATACTAACCCTCTGTGGTTTAGAGCCGGAGTATTAACATAACACCTTTACTTTGTATTAAAGCCCGAAAGGGGTTTCAAACTTTGGTAAAACATTTTCTTAATGCATGGTTTAGGTTTAAAGTATTTAAAATACCTTGTAATGTGTTGCATAGATTTAGGTCTAGTATTAGGACTTAGATGTAGGATTAGGGTTTAGGGTTTGTATTTGTTTTGAACCATAGATTTTTAGGGCTAGGACTTACATAAAAAAAAAAAAACCTTTTACATCAATTTGTCACAAAGTGACATTTGCCACACTCGTCACATGATGACAATAAACCCATGCCTATCGTCGACAAACGACGATATCGATCCTCTGCCACGATGACACCCATGTTGACACTAATTCTGCAAAGACGAATGACAAAACACACGTCGTCGACCAAATCCTGGGGAACTATCGATGAACTCATATCAACAACCAGATGCAAACCCATATCAAATGAACACCATGAAAACCTATTACCTGAACAACCTGATCCAACATTGTCGAACTGTCGAAGTTGAACTGAAGTGACGACGACACTGAACACTGATGGTGACACTTGAACACTTGTACAATTAAATCAACAAATCCTCCTAGATCATAAAGTGATTGAGGAAGAGGTGTACATAGAGAAATCGAAAATATTTGAGACCTTCAACAAAGATTCACATGTGTGCAGACTCAATCAAGCATTGTATGGATTGAAACAAGCACCCCATGCTTGGTACACCATGATTGACAACTATTTCACCAGGTTGGGCTTCACCAAAAGTGAAGCAGATGCAAACCTTTACCATATTGTGGTTGAAGATAAATTATTGATTATAGTATTATATGTTGATGATTTAATTCTAATAGGTGATGAGAAACTAGTGAAAATTTTCAAAGAGGATCTTGCAAGACAATTCAAGATGAAGGACCTAGGGTACATGCGTTATTTCCTTGGTATGGAAGTATGGGAAGGAGATGAGGAACTGTTTGTCTCTCAATGCAAATATTCCAACTAAACACTGAAGAAGTTCCACATGGAGAGCAACAAACCCATGGAGACTCCTCTAGAAGGGAATTAAAGGAAGGAAGATGCTACTTCAGGTGAATTAGTGGAGGCTATTATTTACAGGAAGCTTGTGGGTTCACTTATGTATTTGGGGAACACACGACCAGACATATGTTTGGCAGTTAACCATCTTAGTCAAGCAATGGTTAAGCCATCCAAAATCTATTGGAAGGCAACTAAACATGTGTTGAGATACCTCAGAGGCACCACCTAGTTTGGTCTTTGGTACATAAGGATAGAGGAAGTGAAGCTTAAAGGCTTCACATATGCATATTGGGCAAGGATCCCATCAAAAAGGAAGAGCACATTAGGGGGAATATTTAGTATTGTTTCGGCAACAATTTCTTGGTACAACAAGAAGTAGAGATTAGTTGCACTTAGTTCATCAGAAGCATAGTACATGGTTGTTAGTTAAGCAAAATGTGAGACTATCTGGATGAGGACGATCCTTGTTGGGTTATTTGGTCAATAGATGGATCCTATAGTGATTTACTGTGACAATTAGAGTTGTATCAAACTCTCTGAGAATCTAGTTTTTCATGATCAATCCAAGCATATCAAAATCTGGTATCACCATTTACGAGATTGTAATGTTGTTGCAGTGCATTCCTATGGAGGAACAAGATGCAGATATCTTGACTAAGGAACTATTAAGAGGAAAATTCAAGTTACATAGAGATAGGATTGGGGTATCTAACAATCCATTTCTTGTTGAGAGGGAGTGTTGAAAATGCAACAAAAAATCTTGATTTAATTTTGTCCTTAAATTAAATTAGGAATAAAACTGTAATTCCACATCATAAGACAACTTGTATGAGTTAACTAAGTTAATTTGATATAGTTGGTTTAGTTAATTCGAGTTGAGGGTCTAACTAAAGTCATGCAGAGTGTCTCCTACATTATAGGAGCCCTGGTTGAGTTTATTTTGAGTTGTAATTAATTAATTCAGTTTAGCTGAGTTAAGTTAGTTAAACTAGTTCCAACTGATGGAGGAACTAGTAGGAGGTTAGATAGTGGGGTGCTGCTTCATGTGTTCAACCAATTAACTGATGATTCACTCATAAATAGATCATGCATGTCAGATCTGAGAGTTTCCTATGTGAGATTGGAGTTCAAGTGTACTGTACTATCTATTGTATAATCATCTGAATTGTACAAGTGGTGAATGCAATCATAGGAAGGCCTATGAGGATTGCACAATTCATATTAAGGAATTTCCCTAATCCAAATTCGATCCTTAAACACTCTTAAAGTTCCCTGAACTCTGTAAAACTCATACAGAAGTTTCAAAGTATTATGGATGTCGAAGCTTATCAGAAATTACCTCTGAACAATGGCAATTTATGGTCTGCATGGAACAACGAGGACCCTCGGTCAAAGTGCGCAGACCGTTGGCCCATGGTGACTGCACACTAGCACAAATTGACAAATGGGAGGTCAAATCCAAAAAAAAAGGTAGTTTCTGATACGTGATTAGCGCTAATCGCATATTGCAGGGCATCCCCCTTAGTGAAGGAAAGCCCCCAAGCACTCGATCACGAGGAAAAGCATAAAACCGTACGGAAATCGTTGATTCCGTCAGAAGGCGGGTCCCGCGCTAAAACCAGTAGGATATTGGAAGGGCTTCAAGTGGTAAGCAGGTTCAACCGAGTCTCACCCGATGCCATAAACTAGGTGACATGCGTCCAGCGGATGAGAGAGAAAACCACTCACATCGCGCAGGTAAAGGTCATGCTACTTACTCGTGCGACATGGACGAAGACCGTAGGATCTAGAGGCTCCAGATCAATGGCGGAGAAATGACCCGATGGATGACCAAATTCAACGGGGAAATAGCCTGAGTCATAAAGATTTGAGGTCCGACATGACGGATGAGTTGGTAGAGGAATCAGTTTTGCAGGCAACCTTGGAGCAACAGAAATAACGACCGTTCAAAGAGAACTGACACTCAGTTCATGAGAAAAAAAGTGGCCACCTCTCTATGAAGCGTTACATAGTGATGATGATGCTGAGCATGGTAATTCAAGCGGACAGAGGTAGGAGATCCAGAGAGCCAGGAAGCGGAAATGAACAATTAGGGAGCATATTGGCTTTAAGCCACGAATAGACAAAGAGTAAAGAGAGCAGAGAAAGAGAAGCAAAAAGCCAAAAGGCAAGAAAGAAGTGAATTACAGGGAACAGAGCAGTCGAGCTAACCTGTAGAGCAAAGGTAGCATCGAGCAGACAGAGACAAAGAGAGTCTGAGAGTCTGTGAACTCCAAAGAAGGCTTGAGAGGTTCAAGCAACTCCTCTATGTATACCTATCAGGTATTGAGTGCCAAATTGGACTCATACCACTGAGACCAGTTGAGGTCGAGATTTTGTTATAAAACTAGCTCACAAAAAGATAGAAAAGATAGATCAACACCTTAGAATTCAACCTCTTCGAGGGGGAAACCTCCTTTCCATTACACAAATGAACAATTCTTGGATGATACAAATGACAAGACCTCCTTTCTATATATAGGAGTCTAAGAGGTCATAATATTAATCAGAGCCGACATAACAATAATAATGTAAGGGCACAATAATAACAATAGTGGGCCTCTATGGGGCACAATAATAACAATGTGGGGACTACATGCATACAACAATATAATAAGGGGGTTGTACTAATAACAATAAGGGGTTAAACTAGTTGTATAGGGCCTAACATGCCCCTCTCCTTCAAAAAGTATTGTCCTCAACACTTGAGTAGTTCTTGATGCTTCTGTATAAAATTCTTGTCCTCCCATGTGGTATCTTTAGTGGGTAAGTTCTTCCACTTATGAGATACTCTAAAATTGATCGATTTTGTAGCCGTTGGGTTCTTGTTTCTGTGATTGCTCCAGGTTCCAATATGATTTTTCCTTCCTCTTCAAGTTCTAGCAATATTGTTTGAATTGGCATATTTTGCAACTTTTGAATAAGTGGCCACACTTCTTTGTCCTTCTTCCATTCATCCCTTGCTTCATTTATCCAATCTGGTTGGATAATAGAAATAACACAAAACAATGCTTCCACATGCTCATTCTTTCTTGAGAGTGCATCTGCAACAAAAAATTTCTTCCATTTTATGTAGATGATGTCAAAGTCATAATCCAACATATTTGTGACCCATTTTTTCTATTCTTCTAAAGATAATATTTATTCTAAAAAGTATTTAAGACTATCATGATCCACTTTTACCTTGAAGTGTCTTCCCATTGGGTAAGGTCGCCATTTCTTAAGTGGATGTAGTATTGCCAATATTTCCTTCTCATAAATAGCTTGCTTGAGATGTAGCCGTAAAAATACCCAATCACCTACATCAAAAAAATTTTCACTGCGATGTTGATCTACCTATTGTTTCATTCGATTCTGCACCAAAGTGGCGTTATTCTTTAAAAGTTGGAGAACTTGTTGTTGATGCTCGATGTGATATTTCACTGCTTGAACCTTTTTCTTCTTGATATGTCCTTCTATCTTGAGAGTTTGAGGAGTGGTAATTTCTTCCAATGCTTTACAAGGTATGGTCAGATTCATTTCTTGATGCTCGATGTGATCTTTAACTTCTTGAACATTTTTTTTCTTGATATGTCCTTCTATTTGGATAGTTTGAGGAGTGGTAATTCTGGCCAATGCATTACAAGATATGGTTGGATTCATTTCTTCTTTCTTGATGTGATCTTTCACTTCTTGAACCTTTTTCTTCTTAATATTTCCTTCTATCTTGAGAGTTTGAAGAGTGGTAATTCTTGCCAATGCTTTACAAGATATGGTCGGATTCATTTCTTCTTTCTCCGGGGTTGGGTCTTGGCGTATATCCTCTTTTTTTTTCATGTTTCTTGATCCTTTTCTTCCTCCTCTTCATACTCTATGTAAAATAATTTCTTCTCAGCACACTTATGACCATTAGTGCATTTTCTATCACGATTGTAACAAAGCCCTTTTTCTCTTTTTTCTTTCAATTGTTGTGGTGTAAACCTTGTAGGCTGGGAAGGCTAGGAGAAACAACACTTCCATCTTTATAGTTGTGAGGGGTAGAATTCCTTGTTGCCATAATTTTTCTTTCCACTTTGTAACAAAGCCCTTTTTCTCTTTTTTCTTCCAATTGTTGTGGTGTTTCTCTAAAGAAGGTGTTGGTCTTTGTATTCTCATAATGTGTTATAATTTCCTCCATGAAAATTGACCACGTAACAAGTTGTTTACGAGAAAAAAAAGCCCTTTATACCATAAAAATTGATCTTGTTCTAAATATGAAGATGCAATACATATCTTTTGTAATAGTGGTACACCATGTAGATCAAAATATTTCTCCATCTGTAGTATCCAATTTACCGGATCCTTGCCATCAACCTTCCTCATCTCGCTTTTTCTTGATTTTAGGAGCTCGATCTTGAAACAACTGTAACTATGTACTTTTGGATCTTTAAGTTTTAAAATTGTGACCCGCGGTAGCCCTCTATATCCTCTTTCCAATGCCACCAATCTGATCGAATTTAGATTCTCCAAGAAAGAGTTATGAACAATCTCCCAAGATGACTTGATTATATACCTTTTAAGAAGAGTGAACTTGTAGGAAGTGCCACGTGTCACTATTTTGACCTTCGGATCTGAAAATTATACATAGGAAAATATAGTCTGTCCTCTTTCTATAACTTCTTATGAAATTTAAATCAGATGCTCAAAACCAAAGTTATGATAATTTTCCCCAGATCACCTGTTTGGAATGTAATTCGGGAGTATTTAAAAATTCCAACTTCCTTAGATCATATCTCCACAAATATAACGCAAAAACCTCTGAAATTCAGACCCGAGGTTAATAACGATTTCATCCCAAATGGGATTTTTTTTTAGTGTTTGAAATGTCGCAGAACAAAAGTTATAGTGCAAATGGCACGATGACCTATTTGGAGCAACGAAACCCTAGAAACCAAAGCTCTAATACTAAATGTTATGAAACCGGATCATAAAAAGATAGAAAATATAGATCAACGCCTTAGAATTCAGCCTCTTCGAGGAGGAAACCTCCTTTACATTACACAAATGAACAATTCTTGGATGATACAAATGACAAGACCTCATTTCTATATATAAGAGTCTAAGGGGTCTGTTGATGCCTCGAAAATCGCTGCAACAACATTGGGGGACAACCACCCGGTCCGGACCTTAGTACAACTCCTTTTCCGTTTGGGATGGTGGCTCCGACTGGATATAACGGGACTAGTTTCCCGATAATGAATAAAAGGGGTGGATGAGTGATGAGTTGTCTGTTCTAATGATAGGTGGATAACTTAATTTATCAACAAAAATACGAAAACTAATACTAATCCCGAGAACAACTATTCATTTGAAATGAAGCGTTTAATAATCATTGTCTATTGACAGGCATGTAGATGACTCTGTAAAATAAACATAGATATTCATTCAAAGATTAGTTCATCTAAATAGTTAAACAAAGTGATTAACACAAGATTACTGCATTTACCATTTATATCATCGATACATATATGATTGAAAGAAAAGCATGCTATAAACAACCAATAGTGGGATGCAAAAAGGATGTTGTTAAAACACACATATATAAGCGATAATAGCAAGAGCGATCAAATGACAATTCATATAACAAGAATGAGTCCAGACATATATAATAATACCATATGAGCTGCTAATCAATCCTAATATCAATCGCTATTTGAAATTCTTCCTTCAACGCAGAAATGCTTTCAAACAAAGACAGTAGTGCACATTTGTATAAAAAATTTCCTTATCAAAATCAAAATGATTAATCCAGTTTCATAAAAGAATATCCCTGAAGTACAATAGTGCAACTTCAGGGGTTAAGTCATATACAAAACTTTACGACCCTTTCTAAATGCATGAAAGGGTCTATAAATACTACTAAACTAAAAAAATCTATGAAAACAAAATCCTACTTAATTGGCATCAATTAATACTATCTATCTTCTTGGGAGCGATCTGGAAGTTGGCGAAATGAATCATGACTCAGGTTGTTTGCCTTTAAACCTGAGCTAGCTTATCGCAAGCATTGGCTCCAGTTCGGGTGGTCTGTTAAGGCGCAAGCTGAGTTGGGCAGCAAAGGTGGCATCCCGAATATCGGGTATAATATACCCGATCGCATCTGTGAGGCATTTGAGGGCATCTCTCTGGCTGTGCGGCTTCACTAAAAATAACCAATAGGTATCCCATGTCAAACTGTTGATTCCCGCAATTAACCTTCCATTTTTCTCCAGCTCTGGGTAGCATGAATGCTCCAACATCTTTGTTGCTGTTAATTGGCCTGGAGTACATTGAGAAATCATGTTAGACAAGTAAAGAGTATTATTTACCAATTCAACCAAATTACTAGTGGTTTCCTTGCATCTTAAAATCGCTCTTTCTGCCTTCATTAACTAAGATTGCCATTCTGTGAATAATATTTCTTTGTGCGATTCTAGAACCCTTGGTAGGTTAGCTGCCTGTCCCTGATCGGAATCTTGCCATTCTAGAAAATTTGTCAATGTTTCTTCGGCTTGATCCAAATCCATCCTCGCCTTTTCTACTTTTTCACTTATGGATGCCACTAAGTCGCACAATGGTTCTGCCTGGGTGATTTTCTGACACAAGAGCTTCATTTGATTTATCAATCCTTTGTTTAATTGAAATGCCTCTGCTTTAAACTCATCTACCTACGGGAGCTTGTTCGTTTGCTCAAGTTGAGCTGATAATTGAGCGATCTGCTCATCTTTGGATTTTAGCATTTCCTCAGTTGATGTTTTTAGTTGTGCCAATGCTGCCGATAGATCCTTTTGCTTTTGGACTACGCTATTGTCAATCCTCTGTTTTTCTTCTTGCAATTTCTTAGTCAGCTAATTGTTTATTTGTTGTTGTACTAGAAATTGTTGTTCCACCTGCTCTGCCTTCTGTTGCGCTTTCGATAATTGTGCCTGTAGCGAAAAGATATCTTGATCTTTTGTCTTTAATGAACTGCTCACCTCCGATGCTTTATCTATTGTCGCCGACGAATAAGCTCCAGCATATTGCGATAGCTTTGTCAAGTCATCGGAGGGGTCAAATTCTTCTTTCCATACCACATTGCCCGTTACTGTTAGTTCTGGGAATAAAGAAGGTTGATCAGTCCTTCTCCTCTTCCTCTGCCGTTTCACTATAGCTTTATGCTTTGGGCTATATAAGACATCCAAGGGAGGAATCTCTTCAATCTGAAAAATGATTTCGCCCGATGGATCCTTTGGGATTATTTCCGCTTCCTTTGATTTGGGTGGGTCGTTGGTTTCACCTGAAACCTGCTTTGAAGTTGCCTCCTGTGTGTTGCCCTCTTTTGAAATCTCTTCATCCTTAGAGCATTCCAGATTTCCAATAATCGAATTAAATTGCTTCCATTCCTGGAGCAATTTCAGATCAATCTGTGTATCTTCATTTACCTTTAAACTGCTCTGTTCTTGCACTTTCGCCTGGGTCTCTTCCTGTCTCTGCTCATGCGATTTCGCCTGGGTCTCTTCTTGTCTCTACTCATGTTCTTCCTCCTATTGCTTTGATATAACAGGAGGTTCTTTATGAAGTCGCTGCTTAGGCTCGCTTGATTCTGTTGTTGGAGTCGTCGCTAACAGGTCTGGAGGCAGAGTTTGCAACCTCTGCTCTCTAAGTCCGTTAAATTCGACTAGTCCTTCAACTTTGTATTCAAGTATGGCGAGCGATTTAACTTGATACAAAGACTCGGCCGATGCGAACAAGTCCTCAAATCTGTCTTCTTTATGCTCGAACTTGGCCAATTTGGCCTGGTCGAGTGCATTGTAGGCGACTTTGTTCGGATCGAATCGCTTGCTCGGTAGAGTTGCCAAGGTCAGTGAATTTATTTTCTCAGCTTCTTTCTCTGCATGTTTGAGATCATGCAGAGTGTAGATACCAACTCTCAAAGGAAAAGAGGGCCAGACGTGCTTCTTAGCTTTCTTCAGAGTTTGTGTAACCCCATCGGCGTTGATCTGATAGGCTATTTCCCTGGCCAGTAGTTTATCAGGGATGTATAGAGGAAGAACGTGGGGCTTGGCTTGACTGCCAAAAACTCTGATATAGGTGAACTTTTCCTCCCCAAACCAACTCCCTATGGAAGTTAATCCACCCCTGCTTGGTAGGAAATCTTAGGGGCAGGCTTATTGAAAATGGAATAATGAATAGGCAACATGAAACCATTGCAGATTTGATACAAATGGTGTTTGTAGTTGGTCTTCCACAACTTTTGATAGTATATGTGGACAGGTGTGGGGCATTGTGATGTCCACCTCCATCCGAGCACAGAAAATTCAGAATTAAAACACAAAACATCTAATACATAGGCACTGTAGTAAAATGGGGGAATGAACCTCTCAGTGATGCGGGACTTGAATCTGAAATCAAGAATTACAGATGCTAACTTATCGGACAGTATATCTGCCCAATCCATTATTTCACCACTACATGCCGCCTCCATTAAGGGGACCATTTCTATGGTAAAATTGGCGGAATCATGTAATCCCCACAATCTGCACATCATTATCCCAGCATAGCAATAAGGAGAGCATAGAGAATCGACCGAGTACTTACCCGAAGATTCGTGCTTGTGCTTTGCTGGATTTTGTCTCCAACCCCGAATGGGTTCGGATTCAATCTCATTCTCAGCTCAGAATTTCTCCAGGAATGTCATGTTATACTTCTTCTCTGCTTCCGGCAAATGATACATTTTCCTTAGATCCTCGGCTCGAAAGGAACCGAAAATTCTCCCATCTGTGGTGCTGAAAGTTCTGTCGGTAATTGGGATTTCCTTAATCGCCCATTTTACCACATATGTATATGGGAGGATTTGCTCCCGGGCCGCTATTCGATGAAGGAAAGAGTTGGCTAAATCGCTCAGATTAGCCTCAGATTTTCTAATGCTGTCGGCTGAAACTTGTATTGCTGTCACCCTCAGCTCTTCGACTTCTATCAGATTATATGTGCCTTGCCAAGTAGCTCTGGTAAGTCCTAGGCATGTAGTGTCCGATATGAGCCCTTTCTTTTTATTGCTTGGATCAACAACAGGTTGCCCTGTGGCTGGCGAAGCGGAAGCCATTGTGGTTTTCTTGGACTTCTTCCCCATTCTGGTTGAATCTGTTTCTGCGGAAGAATCCTGCACAGAGACGATGATGTGCGTAATACAGGAAATGATAGCATAAATCGAATAGACTGATATATATATTGATATGTGCATGGCGAACGATTGACTTAAGGTGGCCTCGAATAAAATTTGTAAACCGATCGCAAGCTTACTATTTCATTAAATGGTCATTAAGACCTGTCAATCCGTCAATTCGATTAATGGCCGAATGATTTATTTGAAGCGTGCCTTGGGCGTTTTGGCGGTTGAGCGTGGATGAATGGCTCTTCGAAAGATAAGGCCTTAAATACGAATAAATCGAATTAAATCGCTTTTAAGATTTTCTTTGAAAACTGCGCTTTTCCCTTTATCGCAATCGGGCGTCGGGGGAAATCATAAATCATTGTATTGGTTCCATTTGGAATCCCCGATCGCCGATAGCGATATTGCATCACGTCGAGAGTAGTGACTGGGGCAGTTAAGAAGGCGTGCATAGTCGATTGCCGATTGCCGATAGTGATATCGCATTGCATCAGAGCAAGAGGGAGCTTAATTGCTTTAATTCATTTATTGTCGATACCCGATAGCGATATCACATCACATCGGAGAAAGGGGGCTTTAATTGCGTTAATTCATTTATTGCTGATACCCGATAGCGATTTCGCATCGGAGAAAACCAATATGTCCTCAAGTTGTGTTCCCTTTTTCATTGCGATATGCGATCTTGCGATCGCTTTATCGCAATGACAAAAGATTAATTTTATGTTAAGGCTTTTGATTGGTGTATTGAAAAGGCTTTGTGGTAATGTTTTATTTTATCTCTTCGGGCCTTTTTTAATAGGACTAAGTTGATACCAATTAAAATCAAAATTAAAAAAAGGACCAATTTCATATTATGGTTTTGGGATAATAATGATATGAAATGGGGGGTTGTTGTAGGGCACAACAATTGGCGATTCGCTGGAAGAAACAGTTATCTCTGAAAAGTATAGAAATACTCAAACTTTTTCAAAATAGAAATTTTATCAAAAGGGAAAATTCTAATATAACTAGGTATAGTTGCATTCCAAACAAAATAAAACTTTCTTTGCTAATTCCCTCTTTTTTTTTAAAAATTAGATACATTATAGATTTTAAATTGGCCTCTATTGGTTGATAGTGATAAAATAGAAAACCTTTCCAAATCAGCTTTTAAAATTAACTCCTTTGTCATAGGTAGAGCCTCTGCTGCCAGCAAACGTTCATAGTTTCGGCAGGGTAACCTTTTAACCATATCATTGTTTATTGTCCCATTCACCTTAGAGCATGATTAACAGAATGAATTCAAAATATGTTTTTCACATTTTGTTTTTTTTCTCTTTTCTATTATTGTAAGATAATCCATTTCCCGGTTTGTGGCCAACTAAGTGACATGCCATCACTGGTAGGAATCTAACCGAACAAGCTGGCTCATGATGAGCTTGTCTTACAATTGAAGCCATTACCCTGTTTTGGTATGCAGTATTGGTAATGTCGGCTAAACTATTTCCTTATGAACATAGTAAGCAGGCTTATAATAAGACCTCTTATCTTTTATATCCAATATTCTTGGAATTACATTCTGAGTAATCACAGGCTTTAGTGAGTGGGATAGACAATTTCCTCCTTAAGAAGAGATGGATGACAAGGTGAGATTTGGAGATGCTGAAATTGGATTAGCTTCTATTTTGATATTGATAACCTTCTTGTGACCAATTTGAAAATCTAAAAAGATTTACAATATTTATAAACTTTGAGAGGGGTTCACTAAGATTGCAGTGTAATTTCAGAATGCAATTATATCTAATTTCCTAGAAATTATTCCTTTTGTTTAAGACTTCTATTTATTTAAAAGTAAATATCACACTACTTGTTTTGAGCAACTCTTTAAGTACAACAAAGGTCAAATAGAAGCTACCTCACAGCTTTATTTTCTAATGCTCCTACAAACTACAAAAATGCTATTAAAAGGAGAAGGGGTTTCCTCCTCAATTGAAGAATTTCTTTAAGATAAGGCCATTAACAGGGAGAGAATCTCTCAACCCTGATAAATCTTGTAATATGAAGGTCGAATGGCCTATATTTTCATAGATCTGAAATGGTCCAAGCCACATCTTTTGAAACTTGGTGTGTTTTCTCTTATCTTCATGGGCTTTATCCCATTTCAAGACTAAATCACCGACTTGAAATTGTTTGGAACCGGATGAAAGTTTCGCATGAATGATCTTGGCTTTTTCTCTTTCTTCTTCTAATTTTAGAATTTGGTCATGTCTAAGTTGTAAAGAAGAAGAAGGGCTTTCTTCAATAAATTGAACTAGGGCTAGAGAAGGAAGGACGAGATTTGCTGGTAGCACTGCTTCTTCTCCATATACAAGTTTAAACGGAGAAGAACGTATAGAAGCTTTTTGCGTTATCCTATCAGCCCATAATGCAAATATTAAAGATTTGTGCCAGTTCTTATGATTATGTTCGATAGTTCGCTTGATAATTTTAATCAGATTTTTGTTTGTAGATTCTGCTAAACCATTGCCCTGGGGATAATAATTAGCAGAGTATTTGAGTTTAAATCCTCTTTTAATTGCGAAATCAAACATAACATTGCCTGAAAATTAAGATGCATTATCAAAGACAAGAGCATTCGGGACACCAAACCTAGTAATGATGAATTGGTCTATGAATTCAATAATAGCTTCATAATTTGTTGTCTTTAAAGGAATCGCTTCAACCCACTTGGTGAAGTAATCAGTAGCGGTAAGGATATACTTATGCTGTTTGGAAGAATTTGGAGTAATTTCTCCAATGATGTCTAGTCCCCATTGCTCAAATGGTTGTTCAATGTTGACTGGTTGCAAAGGGAAGGCTGATTTCCTTTGTCTTCCACTAGAAGTTTGGCAATTGCAACATTTACTTACATATTCATAAGCATCTCTAAACGGAGTGGGCCAATAGTATCCAGCATGGATGACTTTGTGAGTTGTTGTATCAGCTCCAAAGTGGCCTCCTGCTGGTCCATCATGTAATTCCTGCAAAACCTTTTGTGCTTCAGGTTTTTCAAGGCATCTCAATAAAACTGAATCATAATTTTGCCTAAAAAGCACATCATCAATAATGGTAAAATTTTTTGCTTTCAATCTTATGCCCTTTTTGCTTTTGTAAAATAGGTTGGGAGGTGCATATCCATTTTTCAAATAAAATATTAAATCAACATATTGTGGTTAAGAGTCAACGATACTTATCTGGTTGATCGCTTCAAATTGATCTGTATCACTTGATTCCGGAATGTTGGATGCTCCTGCCAACAACCTGCAAAAACCTTGGCCTCTAACAATCTTTGCTGGTTTGATTTCTAGGTCATATTCTTGAAGTGTTGTTACCCAGTTTGCCCTTTTTTCTCCCAATTCTCTTTGGACTAATAGTTGCCTTACTGAAGAGAAAGGAACTATAACTTTTGTATGGGCTTTTAAGAGGAAGGGTCTGTAATGTTTAACAGCTTTATATACAGCAAAGGCTTGTTTTTATACTTCAGAGTAGTTTAGTTCAGCACCCTGAAGATTTGAACTATAGAATGAAATGGGTGCTTCCAAATTGTGATTGTTTATCTGTGTGAGTACTGCAGCATAAGAGAAATCGGATGCGATGGTATACAGTGTAAAATGATTAGAAAAATTAGGGGTATTTAGAGCGGGGGCGTTGATTATTGATTGTTTGATTAATTCAAACGCTTCTTTTTCTGTCTATCCCCATTTAAAAACTGAATTTTTCTTAATCATAGTTTGAAGTGGCAAAATGATTTGAGAAAAGTCTGGAACGAATCTCTTAACAAAATTGATTTGGGCTAAAAATGACTGCATGGATTTCTTATTGTGAGGAAAAGGGATTTCAGAGATTTATTTAATCCTATCCGGATCAATATAAATGCCATCTTTAGAAACAATAAAGCCTAGGAGCTTGCCTTGATCAAGAGCGAAAAAGGATTTTTTAGGGTTAAGAGAAATACCATATTTCTTATAGCGTTGAAAGATTTGATTTAAATCACGCAAGTGATTGGATCTCTCTTTAGAAAACACAGTAATATCATCTAAGTAGATGACTACCGTTCTGTTAATCAACCCTTTAAAAGTGATATCCATTGCTCTTTGAAAAGTGGCTCCTACATTAATAAGTTCGAAAGGCATTTTCTAATATGCATACGTTCCCCATTTTGTTCTGAATGTGGTTTTGAGTCGGTCATCAGGATGAGCCAAAATTTGATTATATCCTGAAAAACCGTCCAAAAAGTACATTAACTCTGAACCTACCACTGATTGGAGTATCTGCTCCATAGTGGGTAATGGGAAGTTATCTTTTAAACTCGCCTTATTTAAATTTCTGAAATCAATACAAATCCTTATGTCGCCATTTTTCTTTCTGACTAGCACCATATTGGAGACCCAGTTTGAGTGCCGAACGGGAAAAATAATCTTAGCTTTCAAGAGTTTAGTGAGTTCCGATTTTATTTGACTCTCTAAGTTTGGATGTATTTTTCTCAACTTTTGTCGAATTGGTTTATGTTCGGGAAGTATCATAATAGTGTGTTGGATAATGGATGTATCATATGTTTTTAGATCGTCATATTTCCAATCAAAAACATGTTTATTTTTGCGTAACAGTCTAATGAATGCTTCCTTTTCCTCCATGGAAAGTCCTAATCCTAAATTAATGTTTTGAGGAGTTTGTTCAGTGCCAAGGTTTATCAATTCAAACCTTAAGGTAGAGCTCTGGAGCTTCGTATTGGACACAGGTTTAAACCTGTCTTTAATATTGTAAAGATCCTCAAGCTTTACCACACGTTTTGGGATTGAGTTTTCTTCATGTTTATCTCGCATCTGAATATCATGCTCGTATTCCTGAATGATTTGATTATCATAAGATTTTTTGGAGGTTAAAAACTGTAAAATGTCTTCATCGTGGTTGAATACTCTCCAATTAGTTACATTGTCAGGAATGGATGGCCTAAAAAGCAATTCTACTGAAAATCTATCTGGGCTATAGTCTTCGGAAGGTAGGAGCTTGGAAGCGACGTTGGCTAGCAAGTCGGTTGCCGAATTTTGAGACCTGGGAATGGAAGAAATATTGAATGCTAAAACGTGGGAGGTGAGCTCTTGTACTAGCGATTGATAATGTTTGAGATGGTTCGAAAGGCAATGAATTGTATTCCTTGTTTAACAATAATCTCAGAATCTCCAAACACTTTCAAGTATTGGACTTTGAGGCCAACCGCTTTATATAGTCCTTGGACTAATGCTTCGTACTCAGCTGTGTTATTGGTGTATTCAAACTCTAGCCTGCAGGACAGCATTGTTTTTTCTCCTTGTGGGCTAACCAAAATACATCCTGCTCCTGATCCTTCATTAGACTTGGATCCATCAAAATATAAAGACCAAAATAAAGAATTATCTACAATCTTACTTACAAAATTCTTAGTAACATTAACACATTTAGACCTGTCAGTCTGCGAAAAGTTTTCAATTTGTGATGTGAAATTGTTTACCGAGAAAGGAGATGGCTGGGCAATATAATTGCCGAAAAATGACTCAGAAGAATAATTTCCTAAGATATTGTTGTTGAACACAACCGGTTGATTTTCTTGTTCAAATTCTGTAACAGTGTGGGTCATATGTTTCTCTCGATCGATCCTTATTTTATTGGGCTTGCCCTTATAGGGGAGCCACATATGCGATCAATCGGTGGAGATATACCCATGGAGCTTTTTTGACCAATCCCTGCTTAAAATCAA